>JAOVVB010000002.1:1442568-1454665 GCA_028570985.1 Heterobranchus longifilis
GGTGAGATATTGTAAATGATAAATAAAATATAAATACATAAATATTAAAATACTTATAAAGAGTTTGAAAGAATAGCAAATACAACCTGGTAGTGATATTAGTCTGTTCAAATCCCACCAATTCTGCTGAACAGATACATTCTAGATACAGATCTATACCACAGCAACACATACTGTAACCTACCATGTGACTGCTGATCTACAACACACGTCATTTCTAAGCAGTGGTAGTGGTGACGCGCTGTCCTTTATTTATAACGGATTAAACAAAGCTTGTATACATTCATCCTACAGGCAGTGACTATGTATTTGTAATTTGTACTTGTATAGCTAACGTCTATTCAAGGGTAGATGTGTTAGTAGTATGTGTTTTGGCTATATGTACATGAGTGACACAATTCATTCTTTAAACGCTGTTATTTTTTGTGACAACAGGTACATTCAAGGAGAAAGCTAAACCTGCAGTGATAAAGAAAGGTTTGTATTGCAAAAACTGACACACTTGAGATGGAGAAATAAAAATTTATTAATTAATGAATTAAACAAAAGACACATACTACAGATTTGAATCCCTTTAAAGCATATAAATTTATAATAATTTATCAATTATTACATATTATCATTCTTTTTAAAAAAAAAAGGATTTTTTTAAATCAGTTTATGGATATGTTTATTATTACTTAATGTTGTGAAAAGAGTAAAAAACTGTTTCATGAGGTTTTTCATCATCTTAATAAGAGAAGAAGTTATGTTTTGTGTTTGCGTTACTATAAATGGATAAGATTACTTGACATTGTGTGTCATTGTATTTCACTTAAAATTCCTTACTTATCAATTACTGAAATATGAACTAAAAATGTAAAAGAGTAGTGAACTGTAACATAATATCATGCCAATTCATTGATTAATCATACTTTTAAAGTGTGTCCTAATAATAATGTTATAATACATTTACATGTTAATGTACTTTCACCTGCCACTTAATTAGGTACACCCTGCTTGAGTACAGTGACCAGTTTGCGATTATTTTTAGCTTTATGACATGGTGCACTATCCTGTGGTCATAAAGGGATGGACACGGTCAGCAACAATACTCCATATAAATAAACCATGCTCAATTGGTACTAAAGGGTTCTTAGTGTCAAGAAAATATCCACCACACTATTACACCACCGGACTAAACCGCTGATACAAGGTAGGTTTGATCCATGCTGTTATGTAGTTTATGCCAAATTCTGACCCGACCATTTGAAAGTTGCAGAAGAAAAAAACGAGAATCTTCTATTGTCCAATTTTGTGGAGTCTATGTGAACTGTAGAGTCAGCTTCTTGTTCTTGGCTGACAGGAGCGGCACCTGGTGTGGTCTTCTGCTGCTGTACTGTAGCACATCTGCTTCAAGGTTTGATGTGTTGTGTGCTTGGAGATGCTCTTCAGCATACCTTGGTTGTAACAAAATTTTGACTTACTGTTGCCTTTCTATCAGTTTGAACCTGTCTGGCCAATCTCCTCTGACCTCTGAAATCAACAAGGCATTTAGCCAAAGAGACCTGCTGCTCTTTCTTCCCCGTTCTGATGCTCAGTTTGAACTTTACATGAGTCACTGCCATGTGATAAGCTGATTAGATATTTGCATTAACAAACAGTTGAACAGGTGTACCTAATGAAGTGGCTAGTGAGAGTACATCTTACTTTAAGTACATCTTTCTCTTTAAAAGTAGAGAGAATCTGCCATGCAGATAAGATCTGTGCATTCTCTATTATAACTAATCTGTGACAATTTTCCTGACAGGACCTGGACCCATGAAAGAGAAGCTTAAAATATCTACTGTGGTTAAAAGTAACCACTCTGTTCTTAAAAACACAATCAACATACAACCCTCTATTTAGTGTCTTTCAACTTTATCAACTGATGTTTGTGAATTGTTTTGCCTTTTTACAGGACGCGAGGCTCTGAAAAACATCACTAAAGCAGCCACTGTGAAGAAAGGTACAGAAAATGAAATACAATTAGACATTCTGATGAAGTTTAGATAATAAAACTGATTTTAGTTTCTCTCCATACAGAGCGGGTGCTCAGGAACATCACAAGACCAGTATTTGGAAAGAAAGGTAGCGGTTTTGATTTGGAAGCGTTAAAAGTTAAGATTCAGTTAATGGATACAGTAATCATTGAAGCTTAATTTTATTAATTAGAAGAAGCCACACACTTGTGTATTTAAGTAATAAAGAAAATATAGGATGGAGCGATATAGACGAGGAGTGAGTGAATGAGTAACTTAGAACCTGAGATCTGTGCTGATTAATATGAAGATCACCAATTGTGTGTGTGTGCAATAAATATAAAAGCATCATGTAAAAATTACTTCAAGAATGGCAATGAGAAGATCTGGGAAGGGAGCACTACGTACCTTTAGAATATATTTTTTTATTTCTTGCCAATTTCTCACATTGAATTTAACTTTCATTTCAAAACTGTAAATTATAGTCTTGCTATACAAAGCTTGTTCGTTCTGGCTGTTTTGAGACCACAATCGAGCCCACAAATGCTGATGCACCAGATGCTGGAGTATCCCAAAGTCTTATTATTACAGCTGCAACAATTTCCAGCTGTGCAAATGTGGCAAATAAACAAGATAATGTGGAAAACCACAAGTGAATAAAAATAATGATTGCCCTTTGTCTTCCTTGTGTTAGTTTGTAGTGACCAAAGAATGAATAGTTTTAAAACTAATATTAATAAATAATCACATTTTTTCTCTCAAATCAAAACTCTTCTTTGCTACTCACCCCATTTTTATTTAGAAGAACAAGCTCCAAAAGAAAGGGTCAGACTTGAACATAAAAGAAAAGGTACAACTTTATCCAGTATTTCTGAAGCAAAAATATATGTCGGTCATGTTGAAAAAATATTTAAATTTAACTTTCTTCCTAATTCGGGTAAGTCTACCTGCATCCTATTTTCGATTTAGGATGTATAAGAATTAATATTTATTCCAATCTTTTTCCTTATAAAAGAAATTCCAAAAGAGAAAATCACCCCAGTGGAGAAGCTTCCAGAAAAAGGTACAGTGTTTTTGTCTGTAATTTATTTCAGTGGCAACATACAGTACAACAGTTCAATAATAATAATAATAATAATAATAATAATAATAATAATAATAATAATAATAGATAATTAATAGAACTTGTCTTTTGTCTTACTATTGTAGAAAAACCCACTGAGGTGACATTGCCTAAGGAGAAGGAAACAAAAGGTAAATCATATGAAGGTTTAGTTATTGAGTGAAATTTAATTCAATTCTTGAATTCAATTAAATTCTGTTTTATAAAGGTTACTAATTACTAATTAGTTCCATTCATAAATATAGATGAGCCTGAGGTGTCCAAGGCTCCTGAACCAGCAGAAGAGGGTAATACTTTATTTATTTATTTATTTATGCCATTATCCACTGGTCTAGTCACACTTGCAGTCCAAACTTTACCAGTTCTAATGGCTGTTGCGTTTTAAATCATATCAATACAGTCTAGAATTTTATAGTGAGTTTATAATAGAATTAATGCTGAGAAGTAACAAAGTCCCTGCACCGATCAGCCATAACATTAACATTAAATCCACCCAGGTTTTGGGTTTCCCGTGTGCCTCCGGGGCTTGATGATCCACACAAAACTGTATTGATTTTACAATCTAAACATAAGCATTTATGATGTCTACCATACCATAACCATGATTTTGCTACGTACTCCCCATTTGGGAAGGACAGGTATAAAAAACAATTCCACCAGTGCAGACAGTCCAGGTTTACAGAAATGACTGGCAGGTCACTATGATAGCACAGATTGGTTGATGCAAAACAGAGACTGATCGTTACCTGGGCAACGATCCCGCCCAATGTTTAATTGCGTAAACTACAGTACATTATACAGGGTAGCAAACTTAGCCGCTGGCTAGCAAAGCTACCAAAGTAATAAAAGAGGCTAACAATGCTACCTGCAATATATTGTCATTTTAAACACAGTTGACGCTGCTAACATGAATGTCCAAGTCTAGTACAGATTGAAAGTGACAAGATGTTATATGAAGTAAACAAGTTGCAGGTAGCATTGTTAGCCTCTTTCATTACTTTGGTAGCATAGCTAGCCAGTGGCTAAGATTGCTACCTGTATAATGTACTGTAGTCTACGCAATTAAACACTGGGCGGGATGATTGCCCAGGTAACGATCAATCTCTGTTTTGCAGTAACTCCGTTGGATAGATCTCAATAAATATCAGTTTCTTTGTACAATTTTAAGTACAATTTTAAGCATGTATTTAATTTTAAATTATATGTCTAAGGAAATGAATAAGCAGGGGATATAGCCATAGTCCCTTATTATCATCTCCTGGTAAAGTTCCTGAAATGATTATTTTTTTTCACACCTGAGGTCTGCTAAACATTTTGAATACTTTTACACATGGAAGTTACCTGCTCAATAATTTCTTTAACCCTCAATGTTTTCTCCATCTTCAGAAGAAGTCCCCTACTTCCAGTGTTTCTACGTGGATGAATATGACATCCAGTATCCGTTCTTCCCCTTCTCACCACCTATCTTATGAGGGTCACCTGCAACAACTTGGAGTCGGATGTCGACATCTGTGACACATAACCTTCAAAGGTTACTGATACATGGTTGGTCCTCGATGTCTCAAAATTGAGAAGGTCGAGGACAATTACTGTTTATTGAGCTGGATGAGCTTTCAAAAACAGGACACTACAGGCAATTCCATTTAATGTGTATTTGTTATAAGATATCGTTATGTTGCAATAGATAGGTTAAGTTGTATCAGTAAACTGCATAAAGTCGCATCCTACTGAAGCACTTTAAGCTGAACAGCGTTTCATGTTTTTTTTTTTTAATATACAGTGAATGTAAGTCTTAAAAGGAATTTCAGAACTGTGTGTCCATGAAAGCTCTGACGGACGACTATGACAGAAAAAGCACCTGTCTGCTCACTGAAAACTTTGCAGACGAGGTTTTAACAGCATACCTACTATACGTACATTGGAACAGTACTCATGCCTCATTTTGATCGAGTGCTGATTCAGAGCATTCCACTATTTTCAATCAAAATGATGGATGAAATGTATTTCCTATGATGATGTAACAAAAACTTTACAGCAATAAATGTTAAAGCAGCTACTGAAGGTATATCTTAAGAATAGATATATCGACTGTAAAGTTTGTTGGGCATATTTCTCATTCTGTGTTCGATTCGATACTTTTCAGTACTGTACATACAGTATACACTGAACTATTCACAACAGTGACAACAGTTTCAGTAACTGTACAGGCTTTTCTGTAAAGTTATTTGTGTTTAAATTCTATAAATATTGACTTTCCGAATCTAATCTTTGTAGCTGGATTTGATGCTGTTTATGTAATCAAGTACAAACCTCAAGTACTAACCTCATCCCCGTACTGACAAATGTACAACCCAATATACAGATGTGCGATTATGGGACCTTGACATTGTTTTTTTTCCTTCATCTTTTAAGGAAAGATAATGAATTCATAAGATCATCCAGTGCCATGATTATTTATTGATTGATTGACAAAACAGCAAAAATATGAATTTGATTACTTTCGTACAACAGCATGCCCCTAAGAGTTTTATTAATTTTATATGACAGAATGTTACCAAGAAATTTTTTTAAATTTATTAACAGCATTTAAATATTTTTTAAATTTGCAGTTACATTTAACTTTCTGAAATGACCATGAAACATTAGTTCGTGTTAATATATATATTATACAGCAGCAGCTATAAATAAAATAAAAAAGTCCTTCCATCTTGCGGACTTTCCTGTGGTGGAAAACCACAAGGTTAAGATGCAATTTTTACCTCTGATTTGTCACCGTAGAAATAAAAACGCATTAGAATGAGGTGTGTTGATGTAAACCTGGCTTGCAGTTAGAATTACAGTCTGAACTGCTACCATGGAAAATTCATCAACACCTTCTGACCAATCAGAACTGAGAACTCGACAGCACTGTGGTGTATAGAACATCACCACCTCCAGCCTCTACTGTTGGCTTTCTGGTTAAAACATAGTAAAGGCTAATATCGTCTTGTGCACAGAGTTTAATACTCACAGGTGTAAGCCTTGATTCTAAGCTGTCCTTTTGGATTTGTATCATTTTGCACAAAAGAACGACCTACGACACTTTAACTGACCAAAAAAACAATCCTTACTGACTTAACTGCATGAATTATTTTTAGCATTATGGGCCAATTTTCCATGTATATTTTTCTGTCAATGAATATTGGTGTTGATAACCAATATTTAGATCATAATTTGACCGGAAACTAAAGAAGACATCATGTGTTAAGCCTAAAACGAGTCAGTGTGTTGTAAATATGGTCTAATTTTAAAGCAAGGCACAATTTTGTTTTGTTTTTTTAAACAATCACAGACTATTTTTAACAACTCGTATGCTTACATCATTACAACTCACAGATTTTACCCTAGAGATATGGACTGTTGAGAGTAATGTTGTACAGATTCAAGAATTTTGCAAAATACGATACGTCTGTAAAATAGAGTATATCATGTAGTTAATGACTGATTACGATCTTGGGACGTTATTGAACAACAAAAGATTTTAATAACGAATTCTAACTTTTTGGGAAACAATGACAACAACGTAGATAAAGGAGAAGATATATCTATATATTTTTTAAAGATATATCTTGGCGTAACTGTATTTTAAAATACAGTAAATTTTCATTATGTTAGTCTTATCTAAGTTAATGTACAGAGTGTTTGATTTAGATGAAAGCATTTTAGATGAATATAGCCTAAGGTTTCTTAAGACATTTTATCTTGATTTAAAACATGAGAAACACATATCATAGTGTAACAGATAATGAATTGTAAAATGGTGAATATTTTTGGTGCATAGTTTTTAATAACTTCATAAACAGAAACTGGTGTAAAGTGAGCCATGTTTTGGGAAACTTTACCCCAGTTTGGAGGTTTGGGGAACTATTGAAAAATAGCCATCTGGCTAATTCTGTTATATTTACAGATATTTGAATTAATGTACACAATGTCCCTGTCAAATAAACTAACAAATAAATAAAATATAACTTTCTGTTATATGTAACAAGTTTGATATAAACAACCTTATGCCTATTTTAGCTGGAGGTTGTTTCATGGAACATTTAAGTCTAAGAAGGGCCATAATGTGTTGTATAGAGAGGATATACTGTACGTTGCATGATTACGGCGTGATGTTCATCACCAGCGTGGTTTAAATTGTTTAAATTCTCTTCCAATACTGTTTGCCATATTACAAGTGGCTTTTGCATTTCTATTCTTTATTGTTTAAATTCTTATGAGAAATGCATGAGGTGTGTTTTCTGCTTTGAATAAAACTGCTTTGTATAAACTCCGCTAATGAAATGAATTAGTATGGCAGTTTCCTCTTTCTCTGCTTTTGGATGTTTTTGTGCCCAGTGGTTGTCAAAATGGCATCCAGGGACCTCCAAAGGGGGATAAATTTACAGTTTCTGCTCAACATCTACTGTCAATAAATATTCATGAATTCTCTGATACTGTATATATCAGAGTCCTGATTTCTATAAATGCAAACCAATACATTTTAAAATCCACATTCAGTCATGTTTACTGTATAGATTTATGCTTAATTTTATATCTGGATTTTTTTTAATGTAAGGGTAATGCAATACCTGTTAAATGTATTTAAAATATATTTTTATTCTTTAATGATTCATATCAAATTGTAAAATTCAACAAAGCGCAAAGTAGACACCCAGAAAATTGACTTACTCCTTACTTATATTGTCTGCAAATATATATAAGTTAAAATAAATAAATTAAATATTTTACAGCATCTTGCTATAGTTGCTAAGATTATATATAATATTTCATATTATGTTACAATAATACTGTATCTCAATTTAAATGTGGCACAGTATAAAATCCAGCCCTACTGTCTTTATTTACGTTTAACATCCAAGTGAAAGTTATAACACCAACATGTTGGAAAATAAATAAACAGAATCACTGATTTGGAAAAGGATCACCCCCTCCTCAAAATGACCTATAAACTTAATCAGGTGAAGCTAATCACCTTCTCATTGGCACAAAAAGACATTTTGATTAGCTCAGGATGAAACACTGGGGGATTTCAGTCCCTGCTAGTGCAAATGAAGCAAACAATTAACTATGGGTGGCGAGAAAAACTGTCCAAAGATGAGTGGACATCACATCAGGTCGGGAAAAAAGTGCACATCTAACTTTATTCAGCAATGCAATTACTAAAAGCAGTCACACTATGAAATGCCACCAAATATATCACAGACCATTCATAACACTGTACTGTACTGTACAGGCATATTTTATTATTCTGTTTTGTGTGAAATCATCAAAAAAATAATATTTCTATATCTATATATCTACACACTCCTAACGTGAAATTATTTAGCATAGGCTTGACTCTTAATTGAGAGTGTGTAATGTCCTGATGTTTGTCAAATTTAAATAAATAAATATATAAGTGAGAAGAAAAGGTCAAAGCCATTAGGGTCATAATTTTCCAGTAGTTTATAAATAAAGGAAAAACAGGGAAAGATAAATGTATGCAGCTGTTATCACTTTATAATATTATGTACATGGTAAAAGAGGCAAGTATAATACTATTATAAAATATAATACTATTATAAAATATAAAAAGTTAAAGCTGTGCAATTAGGCAAATCAGTCTGAAATGAATGATAGATACTGTAACCTGTGATAAATTTTACCATAAAACTTAATGTAAACCAAGTGAGTAGCAAAGATATAACTTTTTATTTATAATAATACATACTTGCTATATACAACTTTTACAAATATCTTACAAGAGCTTATATAGATATTATATAAAATATAAAATATGATAATGGTGTTCAAGTCAAATCTTCTTCAAGACTTGTAGAGAAACTAACTTGTAACAAACCTGTTTTACCAGCAGGTGGCGACATTTCATAGCACTTATATACTATACTCACAAAAGCATGTGTTTTCTGAATTAGCAATAATAAAGTTCATTTACAATTGTAAATAAAATAAAAGATGAAATGAATATTGTTTTGATGCACTGATTATTATTTGTTTTTCAAAAATAAATATAGAAAACATGAAAAAAACAACTGTTTAAAGATGTATTTAATCCAGTGAATTGGTATGCATAACAGGATGTTTACAGAGTCAAAAGATTAGCATGCTAAGCACTTTCACACATCTTAGTAAAAAGCTCCGGCAGCAGTGATACCTGACTGAAACTAAGTTTATACGGTTTTACGTCTAACTTTTTTTTAAAACTTGTAAAATGCCATGTTTCTGGACATAAAACCCCTGAACTCAGTCAAACACTTTCTCTGTTGCATCGTTCTCCACCATTTTGTTTTCACAAATGTGTCTTTTGGTCCAAATGAGGTGACTATAACTACAGACTATAACTTTTACTGGTCAAGCGCTTCAGTTAACGGTCTTAAAACATAAAATCAGATTGAGGAGAGAAAATGTGATCTCAGTGACTTTCACCATGATGTGACTGTTGATGATGGTTTGAGTATTTCAGAACGGAAACACCCTATAGTTACGACAAATTAGAAGAAAAATGACCAGCCAGGTTCACAGTGACCTGAAGGGTACAGAAACCGCTTTCTACATCCGTGGTGAGCAGAAAGGCATCTCAGGATCGACGCACAATAGCAGCAGAGCATATCAGGTTCCATTCCTGTTGACTAAAAACAGATATTTGAGGCTATAATTGACATAGACACACCAAAACTTAACAATTCCCCCCCCTCAGGCTTCACCATTTGGGAAAAAAAACCTTTGACAATCATATTCCAGGAGGTATTTTTGATAAAGAAGCTGATAATTATACATAGATTAAATTACACCAGATTGTGCAACTGCTGCATGCAAGGTAATTCAATTAAACATTTCTACATATAAAAAAAGAGCAAACATATGACTAAAGAGTAAAGAAGGAAATTAATTAAGTATCCAGTGTGGATTTTTTTTTTTTTTACTTTAAACTGCATCAGGTTTATCATATAGCATTTCTGCAAATGGTTTTGTTTGTTTGTTTGTTTGTTTGTTTGGTTGGTTGGTAGTTTGTAATAATCCATGGTTTTATCATTGACAGTAAATTTTAATAACACTGTGCCACAAAATGTTCATCTCTCATGAACTCATTATTAGCATCATCAATCACTGCAGGCTTGGGTGTAATAATAAGTGCCACTACACTAAAGCCTTTCCCATTGCAGAGACACATTCTGGTGCTGGAACGACAGACCGACTACAATCTGTCCATTGTCAGCCCCAAATAGTTTTCCTTCCCTGTTAGTAGTTCCCATGGCGAACATGGAGTAGCTCTAGGCTTTCCCAGACCTCCACTGACTCTATTCTTTTCAGGAAGAATAAAAGGGGCTCGTTTCTTTCATGCCACTTGGCGAGAGCATCATCTGACAGTGACGTCATGCTCACGCTCGAAGATTATTGGCTGCAGGAGAACGGACTACTCTCGGTCCATGCAGAGGAGGCGAAATCGGCTTAAAGTTAGAGCAGCGGGATGCAAAGAGAAAAGGGGAAAAAAGACAGATCACAAAGAATTTCTAATAACCTCAACAGAAGCTTAAAGCAGTTGAGAAACTTTGTTAGATGTTTGGTAATAGTTGGTTTTATGATATACTTGTGACATTCAGCACATAATATTATCATAAACACTTTAGCACTACTCACTTTTATTTGTAAAGCCACAATGTCTTTCCAGAAAGGACAATTCTGGATTAAAAAAGATAATAACTTGGTCAATATGTTTCTTGAGAAAGCTGGTGGCAATGAAAAACTTCCTGAGATGACATAAGGAAAAACCTTTGACAGGAACCAGACCCAAAATGGAACACATCCTCATTTAGATGATGCCAGATATAACCATAAATACCATAAATAAATCCCTTCTATATAAGTCCACTATAAAAATTGAAGGTTTCTTCTTCTGCAACATAGTTTGCTATCACTAAAGCATGAATGAATTTTAAGAAAATAGGGTTAAGCACTTCCTACTGAGCATTACCATGAGGAGAGAGCAATGCACAGTATTTGTGGCCCAGCTGACAGACGTTCAGCTCACATCAGCCCACTAGCAAGCAATCCAAATAATAAAGATGAAATGAGCGCTCGTTTGGCGGAGCTTCAAAAGCATGCCTTTGTGTTGTAACCAATCATGTTCTAGCTAATCCTACTGACAAGTCCATATTAAGAGTAACAGATGGATCATTTAAAGTGCATAATTATGGGTATTAAGCTACTATGCCGTGGCTGCCGACCTACATTCGATCCGAAAGCAGAAAACCGTGCCGATTAGCTTCCAGTCCAATTACAGTGCTTTTGTGACTGAATTAGCAGCCTGCTGGGAGATAATGGGACATTACATAGAGGTACATTCCATAGTGCATGGAGTAACAGGTTTTAGAAAAAAGAAAACAGCTAAACACTTTGTTGGATTACGATTAAGATCTGATATTACACAATTTTGGACAAATTCTGGATCGGTATTCATCTGTAAAGATGTCTTCTCTTGCTTAGAATGTAGAAATAAAAAATATCAAAACCTTAATAGGAAAACTATTTATTACACTGTACTGTTTTTCTCCACTCATTTCCACTGCATTATCCAAAAGTCACACTAATATTTTGGATTTTTTTATGTAAGGGTAATGCAATACATGTTCAATGTATTTCAAATATATTTTTATTCTTTAATGGTTCGTATCAAATTATAAAATTAAACAAAGCATGTACAGACACCCAGAAAATTAACTTACTCCTTACTTATATTATCTGCATATATATATATATATGATCTGGGGTATCAAACCTTGATATACACTATTGATATATATAGTGTACTGTATATCAAGGTTTTCTAGGTTTTCTTGCCTGATGGAATATGAAATAATAATGTGATAACAGTGTCCGGACCACATTGAAAATGTTTGGGATGTGCTTGGGGTGCAATTCAATGAAATACTAG
>JAOVVB010000002.1:1477125-1491970 GCA_028570985.1 Heterobranchus longifilis
AATGTGAACACGTGTGTGTGCCCTGTGATGGATTGGCACCCTGTCCAGGGTGTACCCCGCCTCGTGCCCTAAGCCTCCTGGGATATAGGCTCCAGGTCCCTGCGACCCTGAATACAGGATAAAGCGATATAGAAGGTGAGTGAGTGAGTACTGTTGAGAAAACACATAGATGAAAACGCGACGGTGCGGCGAATTATTACTTTACTCGACTTGGTACTACAGTACCAAAGGACACTACAGTATATATAGTAACATATAGTAACATCTGTATTTTACAATCTAGCGCTGCGGGAGACAACAATACAGTACAGTATACAGGTTTACCATTTCATTATTTTAAGACTTAAGATTAAGGGTAATGTATTAAGCTAAGTTTGAAAGTGTTTTGGGGGCATATTTAGGGTTTAAACTAAAAAAAATAGGCACTTACAGGAATATTTTAACCACATCCAAAATTCACAAATTTTAGAGTCGACTGTATCTGGAGATTATAATGATGAAGGATGAACTCGGACAGGAGATGAAACATTTGGGGTATCTAGTGGGTTCATGTATGTAGAAGGGGGTGGATAGCGCTTACCTCTGAGGATGTTGCAGCTACATTTAAAAGGGAGAGATTACTTGCTTCATACATCTCTAAGGAAGTACGTGTCAACCCTCCCCATCTCCACTTCATAGCCACCTTGTGATAATGTGTTAGATCAACCGGCCATACAGTGAAGCTTGTATCCTTTTTTTTTTTTTCTCTCTCTAGCTTTTAGATTAAAACACCACTGTGCAAACAAGCTACCAACCCACTCCATTCAAACTCCTTTCAACTGTGCTTCCAGCAGAGTGAACATGCCTGATTTGAAGCCATGGCCCAGTGTCAGTGTTTGCGTTTGCCCTTTAAACAAACACCTCGTCTGGTTTCTGTTCGTCACTGGCGTGACAAATGATGCATTGAAACCGAACTCAAATCACGACCGTTCAATGGAGATGGAAATATTTTTTCCTCTCACCACTTTACGAAGGAGTCGACTCCCTGAGCTTTTAGACGGCGCAGATGTTTTGCTTCACGCAGCCAGATGTGAATCTCTCCTGTAGGCTGGCTGACTCTAGAACCACCTAAAGAGACGGCAGGCAGAGATACAAAAACCAGATCAAGATATTGTATCACAAACTTGAGGCTTATGTGAGAAATTAAATTCTAATAATAAATTAAGGAATAAAACCAACAGCAGTCACACACCGTTGCATGGTATAATAATTATGTACAATTTATATACAAAGAGATTTATTAAAAAAGTATGAAGGGTGTTTAAGTCGAAGCGGGATTGTGCAGAATAAAGCAGAAAAACGAGAGAGAGTAAAAACTCACTTAATTAGTGGTGCTTGCAAAGCGAAGCACTACTATTATTATTTCTCTGTATAATCCCTTGCTACACTAATGTACTTATGCCTGCGTTTCACTAATGCTCAAGGTAGAACACCTCTTGCATCACACCAGAGCTTGCATCACGTCTGAAACACTGGCCCCCCAGGAACTCCTTTAATGGCCCAAATATGTGGAAATTTATCCGCTTTTCAAATTTATCCGACATTCCACTCGCTGAATGTTCACTGGAACGACTGCAGTGGGCTCCGAGATACCTCGGCCAGGATCGTCATTCACAGATATATGGCCTACTTTAAAACGCTTCCACCATTCAAATGTTGTACTGCAGCTAAGAGTCGCTTTTATGCCTTCATTCAGCAGGAATTTCATCACTTCAAGTCCCGGTTTGACTTGAACATCTTGCGAATATAAATTTAAATTTATGTATTATCTACTTAATACTTACATATACATTTAATTTCTCATTAATAGAAATTAATTGTAAAATAACATTCAATTTTGTTTCTTTTTTTTTTCAAATTTAGGAACTTTTAATGCATCATAAATCGATCACAGGCTGATGTATAATGTAAATTTATCAAATTTATACCTGTGGCTTCTGCGGGCATGTATTTCAGCGAGACGAATAAAACTCCACGGTACTCCTGTGATTCCAGAATATCTGCAGTCTATAATGAGAGCGAGAACGTTACTAATAGTCAAGCAGAAAATACACAGTAGCAGTGCAATCTTGGCATTTTCTGAAAATGAGGACTAGGCTAACTTTTAAATACATTTTGAAATGTGTCTACAATAATCACTAAACCCAAATGAGACGCAAAAGATATATAAGATACGTCTCTATACCTTGGGTTGGAGGTTGTACCATGTGAGTGCTTCATGTTTCCAGTCCCAGTCCTTGAGATTAATCTCAACCTGACCCAAAAAGGCATTTCTGCCTCGGGAGTCATTGTGCCATACAGATAAATTCAAAGTTTTTCCATGCAGTTCTTCACGTTTTACTTTGTACTGTGCACAGAATACAAATAAATTCAAATTTACATTTTATTTAACAAACACACAGTCATACACAGTATGAAATGAAGTGAAAAACTTGCACGAATGCCCATGTACTGAAATAAAAAAAACAAGAAAAATAGAGTATTCAAATGAAGAATATGAAATAAGAATATAATAAAATAAAGACAAATTGAGAATTAAAAAAATTCAAATAAAGAATGAAGAATATGAAATAATAATCAGAATTATACAAATATAAATAGCAAATATTGAAAACCTTTACTTAAAAAAAAATACACTATGTACAAGTAATAAAATGGAATTGAAATGGAGTAGAAGCTGGAAAAGCAATGTCTAGTCACGAGCAGATAAATAAAAATGGAAAATGAGATACAACTAGTAAAAACAACGGCGTAAAATAACGCACTCTTAATGATTCCACAAAGACTGGATTCACTGTATGTTTCTTGATGGAAGTTTTCCTCTTGCTCCTCTTGTCTGGGTACAGATACGTCTTTACATATCTGACGGTTAAAATTCCAGCAAACACAATATATTAGATATAATAAAGATTCTATAAAGTTTGTAATAAAGATATTTACAAACCTTAAGAAAATCAACAGATTGTTTGGATGTAGTTCATTAAATGTAATCATCGTTCAGGAAGCTATTACTCTACTAGACTGTTACATTTTGGTCCGTCACGTGTACTGTGCATTAGTCTCAACCCCAGTAATTTCTGCATATTAAATTAAATTAAATTAAATGATAGGCGTTCCACTCGCTAAATGTTCACAGTAACTGTCAGGGTGTTGAGAATTAGTTGATTAACAACTTCAGTATATAAAAGATTTGTTGACTCTGTCTAAAGCCTCAGTGCTAATCAGTGGGGATTTGATGGACTCACGGGTCTGTACGTTGTTTGCGCGTGTTTGCGATGGCCAGGTCCTGGCACTGCTCCACCATGATGACGAGCTCTCCGAGAGGACTGTACATTATAGCGAACTCCACCGATCCCTGCACCGCCACGTTCCCAAAGTCCCCGGCATCGCTGTACACACTCAGCAAACTGGCCGTGCGCTAAGAAAACCAGTACAACAATGTGCTTAACTTATAATACTCACTATTACACATAAAGAAAACTGTATTCTGAAAAGTGCTTAATGACCAGAAAGTAATAATTCTTACTTAAGTTATATGTAATTGTTTAATATTTACTATCATAAATACTGTACAAATGAGATGTACTTAACGACTAAAAGTCAGGAAATAAATAACCAGAAATTGTGAAAGTACTAAAAATCTTAAATTCAAATAAAAAAAAATGCTAAATAAATGCTCTGGCTTCAAGTATAGCTTGAAAATTTCCACTGCGTTTGAACTTGAGAAACTGTTACATTTATTAAAAGCATAAAAGTAAGAATGTTTTCAGTTACTGATTGTACACGAAAGTATATTTTATCAAGCGCCATTAGCTTAGGTTAACAAACGGCTTTCTTAATACCTCTCAAATGTTAGCTAGGATGAGAACAATACACACTAGCTGGTCCAATGCAACCTAACTTAGGAGTATTTACCCACTCACGCACTCATCATCTATACCACTTTATATAAACCGATCAGCCATAACATTAAAACCCGAAACATTATGATGTTCCCTTTGTGCCACCTGGGCAGCTCACTGGGGGACGCCCCAAAGACCCCTGCTGGTGTGCTGTGATGTCTGGCGCCACATTGTTAGCAGCGGATCCTTTGGCTGCTGTGGGTTGTGGGGTGAGGCCTCCTTGGATCAGACTTGCCCTGTATATCGCAGATGCTTGATCAGATCAGGATCTGGGGGGTTTGACGGTCGGGTCGATAGACTTGGGTTCTTTGCCTGGGAAGCCACATACACAGCGTGTATGTGCAAGTGTGGTGCACTGAATTTTCTGTGGGATCGGGCTGGACGGGCTGGGCTTTGGTCCCCACAGGCATAATCGAGCCGTTTAGTGGTAAATAATTGATAATGTTATTCAATTCACTTGGTGATGGTGCTCGTGTTGTGGCTGATCGGTGTATATGATCATAGAGAAATATGATAATGATTGACAATAGAAATAAATGGAAAATAAAGATAAAAAAAAGACCAAAAACAGACATATGTAAAGAAAAATTGTAAATATAAAGCATTTAAATCACAACAATATTTTTTTTTTTTAAATCAGGATTTAAACTCTTGTATATATGCAGCTCACCTCCTTGACTGAAAGTGTAGTGGCAGAAACCTGGCTGCGTTTCCCCGACAAATCCGAGTCATGGCTGGACGCTGAACTGCTGTCCTCATCCGAGTCCACTGCCACATCCTGCAGAAGAGGTACAGAACAGAAATGTATAATGTTAGGCACAGAATACGAGCTCACTTTGCTTCAAAACTCAATAAATTGTACTATGAAGTAACAATCCTAAGACCTGACATTCTTATATACAGTTCTTGACTCCATCTGTTGGTGCAATACTGCTTTCATAGATTATTCCATCCTAATGTTCTCAACTATTATTAACATTTCAAATAACACCATTAGATTCAAGTCCTATGGAATTCTCTAATCTAAAGGTGTTGATTAATTTTCCACACCAGCAGCTCTGACATGATTCAAATCACAGGGTTATGGCCTTTTATTGCACTCGCTGTAATGCATTGTGGTTCCCTTACACACAGGGATGTGTATGGTGGATGCTTCAAATAATGCAAGTATAAAAAGATTTGATTTTAAAATTTATTTAAGGTTAAAGGAAGGAGTCTCCAGTATCAGTGGATTTTTTTTTTAAGTCAGATTAAGTGGCAAAGCTGTATATTTTTCTTTCTTCAAGGCTTTTTTCCAGGGAATTGGTTAAAGCTGTGAATTTTATTGACTTCATTTACAAAAAAAAAAAAAAGTTTTCTATAATAGGAGACACATTGCGTTTCCATTTATTTTTCTTCATAAAACACTTATTATACACAGTAATTAAGCATAACTTATCACAAACAGCACAATCTAGTCCCTAGTCTCCAATATTTCAAGTATATTGTTTACCAATATGTAGGTCTATAATGTTTATTTAATGCATTTTATGCAGTATATAGTTTTTTTTCAGGATGTGAAAAAGAACATGCACATCCAAGCATGTTTCTGAGATTCTTTTTACGGCAATGTTGTCAAGAACAAGTGAATGATCGTTTGTATGATTTGTTTAGAATCATCACTGCAATTGGCAGAGATTTAAAAATCACAACGTGTAATATGAATGAACTTCTAGTTTCCTTTCTGTTCGAATATTTCAGGCATGCAAATTAGTTACACGAAGCACTTGGGTTTAGTGATGGCATCCCGCAGTCTAAGTGTTTTATTACTTCCATTATACAAACAGTGCATTTCCCTCCCTTCTTATCATGTTACCAGGTGTTACAGTGGGTAAAATAAAACAAACCTCCCAGATATCCGTGCCAGCTTTTTCAACATCAACAACTGCTTCTGGGGTAGGTGTCTCATTCTTCACAGCTGTGAAAGTGAAACAGATGATCTCATTGTCTCTGTGTCCTTCATTTAAAGAGTTAATACAGGGCGTGTCAGTGCCAGGAGGACTGAGGCTTCTACTGGGTTGTCAGAAAATGTAATTTAATGCCAAAGAACTTGTGTGAGAAATTTGAGATACAGCGTATAAACAAAGAACGCATACTCTTGTATGGGGAGAGTGAGGGAAATGTTCTACTCAAAGAAAGGAGAGAATTTGCCTCTAAAATAATGCACGTCTATGCACTTACGCTCTGTTTCTTTTGGCTCCTCGGATTCAGAAGGTACGATCACTATAGCCGGTATCACTTCTACAGTCTTTTGCATTGGTTCTTGTGAGAAAGGCGATTTCGACACGCCTGGCTTGGGCCTAGTGGCCCGTGCGTACACGCTGGCGAGAATATCGCTTTCAGAAATCCCATTTTCATCTCCTCTGCCTCCTTTTTCCATTGCCTCAATCTCCTTTGACACCTTTTGATTAGTGCTTTCAGATTCCCTCAATTTCACATCAAAGCCATTTTTTCCTCCAGCAGCTTCGTTTTTTCGATTCTTCATAACAGAATCCGGGAGCTCATCGCTTTTCGTGTCTGTCAAGCCTCTCTCATATTTACGGCCGTCCTTTTGAACTTGTCTGGTCTTTAAATCCTCAACAATGTCAGGATTTTCTTCCACGTTTATATCGACACTTCGCTCCTCCAGCCTTTTTGGAGATCTTTGTTTAATTTCTTGGACTACAATTTCCTCAACAACTTCCTCCTTTCCCTTCCGTGGCGGATCAAAAGTCTTTTGTTTCCAGTTAACAGATTTTTCTGTGTTTACATTATAACCTGGGGCTTCAAGGATATCCGAATTATTCTTTACATCCAAATCAACACTTAATTCCTCTGTCCTTGTTGACGATTCTTGTTTAAAGTCAGCGACTAGGATTTCTTCAACAGCTCTTTCCTTTCCTTTCTGTACTGGATCTAAACTGGACAATTTAATTCCTGGGTTTACATTACTAACTGGACCTATAGAAATATCAGGACTTCTTCTCTGATCTAAATCTACACTCAATTCCTCCGTCCTTGTTGGAGATCTTTGTTTAAAGTCATCAACCATGATTTCCTGAACTGCACTTTCCTTTCTCTTCGGTACTGGATCTAAACTCTTATGGTCCACATTAAAATACACCTGTGTGTTCACATTATTAACTGGACTTAGATCTTCAAGAATACCTGGATCTTTTTTCATGTCTAAATCTACACTTAACTCTTCCTTTCTTGTTGGAGTTGTTCGCTTGCTGTTCACATTCATGACTCTGATGTGGTCACCAGATCTTTTCTTTGGTACTGGAGATTGAATTTTTTCTTCGAAGCCAGATCCAGAATTCATTAGAATGCTAGATTCTCTGGGCCTTGGACTCTCCTGCTTGTTTTTCAGCTCTATTTCTGTTCTGTTGTTTGAGTTTATTATGACAACCTCAACCTTTGATTGAGGTTTAATTGACTCTTCCTCTGCGACAAGTTGACCGAATCCCCAATTTCCCGATTCCTGTGCTTGGCTAAAAGATCTTATCTCAAAATTTCTAAATGTTTTTTCATCTGTCTGTTTTGGTCTGTTCTGCAAATTGGTCTTCACAACCCTGTCTTCTTTCAGTTCTGTTCTTCCAGGATCTCGAGTGTCCCAACTGGTCTTCACAACCCTGTCTTCTTTCAGTTCTGTTCTTCCAGGATCTCGAATGTCCCAACTGGTCTTCACTTCCTTGTAACTTTCCAGATCAGTTTTTCCCGAATCTAACATCTTTGTGTCGACTTCTTTCGTCTTTGACTCCTGCATAGGCTCCATTTTAAATGATGTTTGCTCTTGAAGTTTTGGTCCTGATTGACGTCCTGCTTCAATAACCTTAAGGACAGGTTTGTTAAGTTCAGCTCCAGAGGACTCTGGGAGAAAAAAAATGCAATAATAGTTAAAGAAGTAAAAAGAAATAAGTGCATTTTGTACCATAGCTATAGCCTAAGAAGTGATTACGTTTCAGGTTTACTTGTACAAGACTCGTGTGTTAGAATTTTTATTGCAAGTAACACAGAAAGGTATAGAAGACATTCTGCATAAGTTGATAAAACATGCATATTGTATATATAGTTAAACCTTGGATTGCGAGCATACAGTAATTCGTTTCAGAAGCGTGCTTGTGTATCAAAGCACTCGTACTGGATAGCATGAGAGACGATTACCCACAATACTCGTATTTCAAGACCTCGCTCGTCTACCAAGTTAAAATTTATTTACAATTTTTGATCGTCTTGTGAAACACACACAATCCAAGGTTCCACTGTATTAGTTACATTCCATTTTTATATATCTCTTGCTGCACCTGCAGCCATCGGTCATTGTGTTCCTGGTTCAATCTCGGCACAAGATGTAAGTTTTACTAAGAATGCATCCAAATAATCAGAGAATAAACCTTTTGCTCTGCATCACTGTCTAAAAGGGTCAGTCAAATTAATATGTTAGGGTGAAGCGATCATCGTGTATGCATGTGAAGCTAATTACTGTACGCAAGACATCATATTCATCAGAAGGAGAAACTCACCTTCCAAAAGGATAGCTTCATCTTTGTTTTCTTGCTGCACCTGTAGCCATCGGTCATTGTGATAAAAAAATATATGTATATATATTTGAAAATGTTAAGAATGTGCAGGAAGAAAAAAAAAAAAGAGAGAGAGATGACCAACCTGTACACTGAGAGCTGGGTGAATCGATCGAGGGTCAGTGGTTACACTGTAAAATAATAAAAATTTAAACAATAGGAGAAAAAAAATTGATAGTGTACTTTTCCTGTAATAAAAATAAGTAATGAATAAAGACAAAACTGCCTAACCTAAGGCGATGTTACTGTATAAGTTATGAGAAGTCACGAAATATTAATGAGTGGGACTAACGGTTACATGATCACTCTGATAATTTTTAACATGCACATATTGTATGCATGAGTTTACAGAGACACTTAATATTTTAAAAGCTTAAGCCTTATTTAATTTTAGCTTAAAGCTGCATTAATACTGTATTTTGAGATTATACTGCACATTTCTGTAAACAGATTTAGAAAAAATACACATATTTGTATAAATAAGAAAGAAAAACACTTATTAGAACTAGTGAGCACATTTTTTGAAGCATGTGTAATTGATTGTACTTAATTTTATTCATTGAAAACATTCGTTATTGGTCCCAGTTAATGTTGAAATTCTGTTAATCCATAATTACAGTAGTTAATAAGCTATAAACTTCAGCACTGAAGTTACACCTTACACTGTTTAAAATCAAATTTTGTACAAGTTGGCCTTGATTTACATGTTAACCAACATACTAATGACTAATGTTAACTCAATCCAGGACTACAAATACAGACCATGAACAAAAGGAGAGCTTACATCATGTTTCTACAATGTTCCCAAGTGTCTTAAGTGTTAGTCATTGTGGGTTTTACATAATATCTTTATAGTTAAACATTGGTTAAGGCAGGCACTGAACATTCCACTTATTTTGTTTACTGTTTAAAGACCATTAGTCTATACCACTGGTAGCGTTCTTAACATTACTTTGTGTATTATGAAGTTAACGTTAATGTTTTAGTAAAAGTTAACGAAACTTTAACCTTGAGGGAAAAAAAATACATAGAACAATATCTATTTAAATGATTGATCATACCACTAAAGTTTCAGTAGCTCAGCTAACTATGCAAAATGTCTGCACACATCCGATTGGCTCGTTCGTGACAGCCATGTTTTTTAAGCAACACAATCATTAACAACAGTATTTCAGATGAACACAGTGACCTACTGTACGGTGGTTTATTAAATTTCAGCTTGACTGGACTAACTGCTTCAGAGGAACTTCTTGTACTTTTTTTTCTTGTAAGTGCAGGAATCCTGTACTTGAGTAAAATGAAAGATATCCTAGGGAAAATATGACACAAATTCAAGTAGAAGTCCTCTATTTACAATTCTACTTGAGTAAAAGTACAAAAACTTCTCCCTCACCCACACACACTCTCTCTCCCTTCCTGCATCCATCTCCACTTCTGATGCCAAACACATGCTACTGTACATAACGATGCATTTCACTCAATCATGCAGTTACATACAATAAGCAAGGCCCTTAACCGTCAACTGCCCAGATATGTAATGAGATCGAATGCCACAAATAAGAAATTCAGTGTAACTGAAACTATAAATCAAAGTAGGTGGAGATTATTGATTTAAACTGAAAGTACGAATTTTAAATAACTTATCACATAAAGAATCTATAAACAGCAAGAGCTGTAAGTATTTTCAGATCACATGACCACATATCAAATTAAATGTTCTCCATATAAACAGTAAACATGCACTACAAAAACACACGCGTTGTCCACAGATACATTATAAATACGAGAGATTATATATTGTTGTATTGAACGATATCTCTGTACAGCAGCACTATTGACCTGGAGTGCTGAGTTTCAGTGTAAATGATTAATACAGCACACGCCCTGAGTGTTTACAGTGGGTGGTGCTTTTCAATATTTCTCCATCTTCCTTTGCAGTGTACAAGGTCGAAAATATATCCACTTACTCTGGGCGAGTCTTGTTCTTTTCTCCACCTTTATCCCCAGGCACAGCTTTCAGGAAAGGGTTCGTATTATGGCCTGTAACGATGAGCAACAAAAGAATAGCTGACATCACTGTGTGCACCAATGTTTATAAGGGCTATGGATTTTTACAATATTATTATTGATAATCATGATCATAAGTTGGGAAAAAAGGGGGTTTTAACGAATCAGTGTGTTGCCATTCATAAAGGTTCAGGTAATAAAACTTTGTTTTTGTTGTGTTTATGACCTGCTTAATCTAGGTTTTTGTATTATGTGAGCTTGAATTGAAATAATATTCAATAAGTTTTATACAAGAAACTATAAATTTAGCTTTAAAATCAGAGAAGTTTACCTCCGACACTTAATTTCTTTATAGGAAGCAAAAGCAAGGGAAAAAAAGTACAGTAAAATTTAGAAAGTTTTTCTGTTTATAATTTTTTTTTCTAAACAAATGAATTAGAACTTAATAAAATATTAAATGTAATCTGGATTTTTTTTCCCCCCTTGTAGTTAATATGATATAATATGAGCATGTAAATACAAAAAATATTTTTTTGCATGCCCAAAACAGCTCTGTCAAGTTATTGATCTTGTCAGGAGAATCTCATGTACCTGCTGTTTTCTTCCATCTTATAGAGGAGCGGACTACAGCTGAGACATGCGGCTGGCGGCCGTACCGCTTGGACTTAAGATCCTCGAACCATTCACCTGATAACACTTTCAGCTCCTTCTGGTCTGGGACCGTCTCCCTCAGCTTCCTGATTTAATGAAAGAAACGAAGCATATAATATTTATTTTCGTTTATAATTGAGCTAACTCACACCTCCAGGGTCCGGGTTCGATCCCCAGCCAGGGTCTGATTCCCGTCTCTGTGTGCATGAAGTTTGCATGTTCTCCATGTGCTTGGTGGGTTTCCTGACGGTACTCGGGTTTTATTCCACAGTCCAAAGATCTGCAGATTAGGATAATTGGTGTACCTAAATTGCCTGTTTTTTGTGCGTGCGTGCATGCGTGCGAGCCCTGCAATGGATTGCCACCCTGTCCGGGGTGTACCTGGCCTCATGCCAGTCTCCTGTCTCAGGGGTAGCTTAGTGGTTGAGGCATTGGACTACGATTCAAAAGGTCCCCCATGACCACCAAATGTCCCAGTTAGGCCCTTGAGCAAGGACCTTAACCCTCCAATGTATAATGAGACAAAAATTCGCTCTAGATAAGGGCGTCTGCCAAATGCTGTAAACGTAAACTAAGTTTATAAACAAAGCTCAGTTCATTTTAAAGAAAATATGAATTTCAGTTGTGAAATATGTTGGACATTTTTACATTTATATGCAAATCCACATTTTCAATTGTTCTAGCATTTAGTATTTATTAAAATGCCTGACTTCGGGGGGAATCATAATCATATGTCTTTTATTTAAAAAGAAAGAAAGAAAGAATAAATAAATAAAGTCTAGTTGTTTTAATACAAGTTAAATGTAAATGACTTTAGTAAATGTTATTTAGCAAACTTGGATTCTAGCATTGACATCATTTCTCTCATTTCATGTCTTTCAGGATTGTTCTTCTTGGTTTTCCTTGTTTCTAGTTCTTCTCTTCTTGTTCAAGTAATGAGGATTTGGCCTTTAGTTTTTTTTTGCTTGTTTGTTTAGGGAACAGTGCTTTGTGTGTTAAGATTTTCAGATTAGCCAAAATAAACAGTTTGCTCATACATACTAGTGCTTCTCACTCCAAATACGGTAGTCTTGAATATTTTTCAGTTTTTTAGGAAACACAATCAAACAAATTGGTTTAAGCTAAATACGCCCATAAAATATTATATTAAATACATTTGGTCTATATGGTACAGAGACGTGATGGGGAAACTCCTGTATAATCCATTACAACATTCCTGCAAATAGAGTTAAACAGATTAAGAACAGATTAAAGTGATCTGCTACTGTTTAAAAGTAAAATAACTAGACATGTTTGCTCTCCTAGTCAAAGTCTGTGACTAATTAACCATTTTTTTGGGAATTCAGTCAACTTTGGCTGCCGTCAAGCATGCAGGTAAAACTCCTACTGATGCATGTCTGAACATGAATGTAAGTATTAATCAGAAAATTATCATCCTTTAAAATCAAGCAGAAAACTCCAAAAGCAACAACACAACCAACGAACATCAAATCAATCATTTGTTTAATCTTTGTCCTGAATCCAGAGCCTTGTCCGGCTACTTACCTCACACGTCCAATCTCGTGCTTTTTTAAATCCTCGTCTCTGACAAGCACTTTCTGAATAATCGCTTCCTCCTCAGGAGAAAGAAAGCTCAGGTCAATAAATATAGTGGCGTCCCGAGATGCTTTCATCCTGCAACGGATCTTTCAGGAGCACAAAAAAACTGCTACTAGACGAGTACCGCTGTTCCTGGGAATGGTTCCTTAGGAGAAGTGTGTGTGTGTGTGTGTGCGCGTTCCTGCACGTTCGCCACGCCTCTGTTGGTTTTTCCCGTCACATATTAACAACCAAAGGCCCGTGGAGCTCCTGTGACATCACATCAGTGGTGTAGAAAGTAAACTGCACCTGGAGGGAGAGTAAGAGTGGATATCAGGTTACTCTGAGAAAAAGTGAAAGTCTGGTGGACAAGATAAACGTTTTTTTTATAGACTTTATTCAGTCTTGTTCATTTGGTGTTCACTTCACAATATATATTCAGAGTATTTAATTGTGTTTTTGGATATTTAGACTGGACCTCTCAGGCAGCTTGTTTAACGCCATACTGTAGCTTCTTTATCACTCGAACATCTGTGTAACGTTGATTTATTAAACACTTCATTTAAAAGGGCTGCATACGGGTAAAACTCCTACTGATGCATGGATTGGCTGTGGATTAAAAGCAGAATTGTAGAGGTGCATGAGTATTTTGTCTCAACAGCACAATTTCTAGTGTTGCAAAGTCTCTTTTTAGGCTTTCCTGTTCCTAGACATTAACAAATACTGTAATCGGACATGCTAGTGCAAGTCACATGTGGATGTGTTGCTGTTACAGAAACAATACTGATTTTTTTTTCCTTCTCTTTTATAACACCACATCCTGAACTGTTTTAATTATCTTGAACTGAATTTGCCAACGGTTTATTTCAGGTCACATTAAACATTATAGAATGTCAGCAAACAAATTAGTTCTTGTTATCACCCGTTATATCATCTACTGTACAGTACGGATGGTCATGCTCACGTTTTCTTTTAAATCATCTAAAATCAAAAGAATCAGAATCAGAAAGAGCTTTATTGCCAAGTACGTTTGCACATACAAGGAATTTGTTTTGGTGACAAAAGCTTCCAGATAAACCAAATTTTAAAAAGCTGACGACAAATAAAGTAGAATATGGGGTTTTATCAAATAAGTCAAATAAATACCAGTTGTTTTTCACTGTATTGCACCCATTTTAATATCGCACATTTTTATTGCACAATGAGAACATTTAACTGTTCAGGAGGTAGATTGTCTGGGGAGAAAAATTAAACAGGGCAGGGGAGCGCTGATAATCCTTCCAGCAGTCCATACCGTCCTTCGTAGACTTCTGGTGTCTGATTTTGTAGATGAGACAAACCAGACAGTTATTGAAGGGTACAGGAGAGATTCAATGACGGCCGAGTAGAATTGTGTGAACAGCTCCTGCGGCAGGTTAAACTTCAGCTGGCAGGAAATACAACCTCTGAAGGGCCCTTTCAACAATGGAGTCAATATGATTGTCCCGCTCCAGGTCCTGAGAGATGATGGTGCCCAGAAACCGGAATGACTCCACGGCTGCCACCGTGCTGTTCATGCTGGTGAGTGGGGGAAGTGCAGGGGGGTTTCTCCTGAAGTCCTGAAGTCTTGAGCTTGTTCAGGTCCAGGTTGTTGTGACAGCCAGCCGCTCAACCTCGCTTCTACAGTATGTGCTGTATGATTGTAGTGTCGCCCGCAAATTTCCGGAGCTTGACAGAGGGGTCTGGGGTTTCAAGGTGTCCATCAAATTTATTAAAAAAAAATTTTTTTAAAGTGCATGTCACAACTGGATAAAATTCTTCTAATTCTAGATGATTTAAAAGAAAATGTGAGAATGACTATTCGTACTATACAGTAGATGCTACAGCATAATATGGGTGATAACAGGAACTTATTTGTTTGTAGGCATTCTACTGTATAATGTTAATGTGACCTGAAAGGGAGCTACTGTAGATAAAACATCGGATAAAACAACAGATAAATCGCTTCAGTCCGAACTGTTGTTTATCCCTTGTGACTCATCCCCAGGTCAAGACCTTGTGATATCCCTGGACAACAACCAAATCACT
>JAOVVB010000002.1:1500895-1519996 GCA_028570985.1 Heterobranchus longifilis
AAACTCCATGCACACAGAGACGGGAATCGAGCCTGGCCGGGAATCGAACCCGGACTCTGGAGGTGCAAGGCGACAGTACTAACCACTACACCACCGTGCTGCCTAATTCTAGCTTAATAATATTATTTTATTTGGTCTGTTGTAAACTTTTGTTTGTTTGAAATTATAATAATACAATATAATTATAATATTTGAATTAATTAAATATAATTATATACTCTAATTCTAAAAATATAATTATGATATTATATATATTTTATCTACATTCAGGATTATTTTACTTGCTTAGATGTATTTTTTGCAGTGTAGTCTGGCTATTTCATTCCATTAGAACTATAAGGTTCTGTCAGCATTCTTAGCAGTATTTATGTACTCTATAGAGCAAAATTGTTCTGTGCCATTTTTATTTACCAAAATAAAGAGTCTCAAAATGGCTATTACCAAAAAAAAAAAAAAAAAAAACTCATGTTACTGTATGTTAGTATGTTGTCACAGAATAAGAAAGCGTGAATCACTCAATTTTAATTAAATAAAAAGTCCTTAAGATAAAACCTTTAATTCAAGGGGGGACTATTTATTGGAGTACAATGTACCTTTTTATCCTAAACCTTCCACCAGTGGAAAACCTTTAATCCCAACTGATAGTTTATAGACTGCTTGATTTTCAGTTTCTGAATCACACCATAAAAAAAGTCATATTTTAGCAAGTAAAAAATTCTCAAATGTAGTCAAATATAAGATTACAACAAACCAAATAAAGGATTATTAATTCTATTCCTAGAAAAAGTTTAATCATTTTTATCTGCCAATAGAACACGAAATGTACATTTACACTGCAAAACATTGCATCTTAGCAGGTGAAATTCTCTTGAATCTCGTCAAACCTATCTGTAATTTCTTATTACATATTACATATGTAAAGTTATTACATAAAATAATTTCATAAATTCATAATTGATCATTTTGGTTCTTTCAAGAAATCAATTCCTAAAAACTAGCAAAATGATCTGCCAATAGAACAAAGCATTTCCCGCTAGAAATTTTTGTAACATTTGACTATAAATAAGATGTTTGGTTTGTTTTAATATTATTTTAAGAAATTACGTATAGGCAGGTTTGGCTAGATTTAAGAAAATTTCACTTGCTAATATGTAATGTTTTACAATGTAGATGTACATTTTTTGTTCTATTGGCAGATCATTTTCAGAAAATAAATGCTTAAAACTAGCAAAATTGTCTGGCAATAGAACAAGAAATTTTCCACTTTAAATTTTAGTAATATTTGATTAGAAATAAGCTTAATAATCTTATATTTGGGTTGTTGCAATCTTATAGATAGGTTTGGCTGGAGTCTACACTATGTCACTTGCTAAGATGCTACAGTATGTGTTGCAGTATGAAAAAATCAACTTTAACCACTGAAATTACATTATTAATCTTATATTTGTTTAGTTGTAATCCTATATTAAGAAATTATATATAAATTTGACTAGATTCAAGACTTATCACATTTTAATACAACTGTAAGAACTGCATAAGAACTTCCAGGCTGTCTGTCTAAACCCCATGATTTGCATTTGTATATTGTTAAGTCGTTAAATTTTCTGTTGTGTTTCTCTTACTGAATCCACCAAACCTTTACTTGCTGAAACTGAAATCTCAAATATGATTTTTGGAAGAAAATTCCATCCTGTACCAGTGAATTTATCTGATAAAAACGTACATATATAAAACCCTGCTGGCGTGTGTGCAATAGAATAAGGAAAAATGTTAAATCGAATAAGACATGAGACAGATCTAACGTTTAATTTTTGTAAAGTTGTAGTCAATAGATAATTCCAGTCAAGAAAGGTTTTTGAAAATCAGCACCAAATTAAAGGCAAGGCATTGAATTTTTTTCCCCCACTAAACAGGAATTACATAAGCAGCTGGAGGAGGCCATACAGGACAGAGAGATTTGGGTGATGCAGCTAAAGGACACGGAGTACGAGTTGGAGGGAAGCAGAGATCGAGTGCAACAGCAGGCCACTGAAATCCTTCACAAAGCCAGTAAATGAATTGCCTCAGGGACGCAATTACAGTCCCCCAACACCCACACACACACTCACACCCACACACACACTCACACCCACACACACACACACATACGCACAATCTTCTCACCTCATTCTGATTATTAATTGCTGTTTGCTTATCTCACTGTTATGCCTGATGAAGAGTTCAGAGACTCTTTTCACTACATTTAAATTACAATTACAGTTACATTTACACTATGATACATTTTTACATTGTGTTTAATTTCTGCCTTTGAAATCCTGTTCAGTTATCACCAGTTAGATGGAGGCACTGATCCATTTTACCTGTTTACATCAGTGACATTTACCTTTTATTTATATTTTCAATTTTGTTGGGTTTTTTGGATATCTGTCTATCTGTTAATCTGTCTGTTTGTCTGTCATCTGTTTGCTGTCTGTCTGTGTTGGTGATCTGCCTACAGTATCTATTTATCTATCTTGCTCTCTATCTGTCTGTCTTTCTGTGTCGCTGTGTTTGGTTTCTGTCTGTCTGTCTGTCTGTTTGTATCTATCTATCTATCTATCTATCTTTGTTTGTTTGTCTGTCTGCCTCAGTTGGTCTGTCTATCAGGCTGTCTGTCTGCCTGTCTCTCTGTGAGATCCATCGATCAAGCTATCTGTCTTTCCGTTATTTACTTGTCTGTTAGAGTCAGCTATCTTTCTTTCCGTCTTATAATTCCGTTAATTTTCTTTGTTTATCTGTCTGTCTCAATTTATCTATTACCTATCTGTCTATTCATCTTGCTGTCTGTCTGCCTAACTGTGTTTGGTATCTGTTTCTTAGAGATGATTCCATGAGAGTGATTTTTTTTTTTCTTCTTTAATCATTTCTGCTTTATTTAAGCCGCTTATTATTCTCAGTGTCTTATTTGTATCGGACAGATTGTCTTTGTTCTCGGCCCCAGGTCAGATCGGGACGCTGCAGGCCACTCAGATGAGCCACGAGGCCACGATCAAGGACCTGCAGCAGGAGCAGAGCCGACTGAGGGAGAAGATCGTCCAGCTGGAGGAGGAGAAGGACAGACTGCAGAGTCAGAGCCAGGCTTTAGACGAACAGCAGCGCCTGCAGATCCTCAACCTGGAGAAAGTAGGTCATATTGTTCTTCTCTTGTCCTAGCTCTTTTTATAGCTTTCATCTAGCTATATTACTACAGAAGCACTAGTCCAGACTAGGCTTGAACATTTACAGTAATATGCCGGCAATAATAATGGCATGCTTTACAGTAAATACCGCATAATTACGGACTGCAGATTATTACAGATAATTACGGCTATTACAGAACACCTCGCTGTATTTATGGCCACTTTCTGCACTTTGTTCTCAGTCCCTGTGTGAGCAGAAACAAACCTACGAGCTGGATTTGGCTCAGGCCCGGGCTAAATACGAAGACGAGGCTGCTCACGTGAAAGAAGACGAAGCCGAGGCTCTTGAGGAGGTCATGGAGCAGCACAGAGAGCAGCTAGAGAGTGCACACAGCGCCGCAGAGAGAGAGAAAAACCAGATCATTAACGTAGGTGCTCATATTATTAGGATGATCAGGGAATAAAAGGCTGAAGACATAGTGAACGGTTTATATGAGATGATGAGAAGATGAACAGATATATGGCTGCTCAGGAGGGCTCATCCGAATGTTTGTTATCTATGGGTTGATTTTCAAAACTGGCTTCCTGGGTCCTAAAGCCTGAGCGCATCAGCTGGAGCAAAGCTGCTGCATGTGATGCCTCATTTACACTTTCCTTCAGGAGTGCTAAATGATACTGCAATGCAGTTTTGAAGTGCTGTTGTTTATCTAGTTTTAGTGCTGATCCTTTTTTTTAATATATATATATATATATATATACAGTATATAGAAAAGCAGCTTTGACAAAAATGCACTGAACAGGTTTATATGCATACAGAGGTCCGTCATGTTTACAAGCAAATAAACTCCAAGAAATTGCTTCCATCGACAATTCTTCAGGGCCCTAGACATGTTGAGATGTCAAGATGTTTTTTTTTTTTTGTTTTTTTTTGTTTTTTTTTACACATTCAGCATAAAAACACTTTGCTTTCATTTCAGGAAATGAAACAGCAGTATGAGATTCAGCGTCTCTCGCTGGATGAACAGAGGAGCCGTATGCAGCAGCAGCTGGACACGTTCCGTGAGGAGCTCACTGCCAAACTCAACATTGCCAACCAAGAGGTACGAAAACACACACTATCCTTCAGCTAGAATTGTGATTAAAACTATGGCAACTTACTCAGAGTAAATCATAACAAGTTATAGCTTGTATAGGTGGGAGGTAACTGTACTTTTTCACATACTGTATCTGCACATCTTTATTCATTCTTCTTCTATGCTGCTTATCCTGGAGCCTATCTCAGTAGACTTTGGGCACGAGGCACGAGGTGCGGTACACCCTGGACAGGGTGCCAATCTATCACAGATATATGCGCTTTACTCAAGTACTTTAATTAGAGGATACTTTTTACTTTTACTCTGTTCAGAGGTGCTGCAAATACTTTTATTTAATTATATTTCTGCATGGTGTTGCGTTACCTAACCACACTGGTGTAGTGTTTAAGGGGGGGATTGTCGCCGCCTGCTGACTGTTTTGCGTGATTGCGTGATAACGCCTAATAACGTAACAGGCAGAGGTGGAAAGAGTAATAAACTTTTGTGCTCAAGTACAAGTACTGGTACTTTAGTGAAATTTTACTGAAGTACAAGTAAAGTGTAAAGTTACTATTATAAAAATCTACTCAAGTAAAAGTAAAAAGTAGCTCATTAAAAACGTAGTAAGTAAAAGTTACCGAGTTACTTTTTTTTAACAGCGGGAGTGTTTCCCCGATAGCCGAGGGAAAAAAAGAGCTCAGAGCCAAGAATAACGTTCAGCACAAAACCTTTATCGGCCTCCTTCAGCTTTACAGAATGATAATACAAAACATAAAGTAAAATTAAATAAAAGGGAAAAAGAATAGAGCGTTTCGGGGGTGAAAAGTACAATTACAGAATTTAAAAACTACTTTAAAAAGTAGAAGTACACAAAAAACTACTCAATTACAGTAACGCGAGTAAATGTAATTGGTGACTTCACACCTCTGGTAACAGGTGTTTGAAGCAGACCTGGTTGCAGCTCGTAAATATCCAATTAATCAAAAATACAGGGATTGTATTTACTCACAAAAGTGTTTTTCATAGTAAAAAAAATCTTTCTTTGCTTCTGGATTGTGATCGTGATGTTTTTGTCGCTGTCTGCAACCAGCTCTTTACTATGCGTAATTGCCTTTCCTTTGGGACACGCCTAATAAGGTAGCAGGTGTTTAAAGCAGAGCTGGCTACAAACATCAACAAAAACACCATGAGTACTGTGAAAAACACTTTTGTTGGTGAATACAAGCCCTTTTTTTATTATTTGTTTCATACTTAAGTATTTAATTTTGACCTTGAGTATTTCTGTACTTTTACTTAAGTATAAAAGGAAAATGTAGGACTTCTACTTTTACTTGAGTAATATGTGACCTTGGTAATCTCTACAACAAACTCATGTCTTACTCTATTTTTTCATTATAATACATTTGAGATTACAGATTGTCTGTAAATCTATTCTTGCTTTAAGTTAAATTATCATTATCATAAGGTATCATTACAGAAAAGCATTGCCCTGCCTTAATGGTGCACTTGTATAGGGAAGTAAATAAGCAAAGACAAAGCCTCTGGTACTAAACTGAAAAAAAAATTTGCCGGCCAAACCTTCCAGGCAAACCTCTGGGCAACTATCAAGGTGCAGACAGTACTGCCTTGGATGGATGCCTGGTTTTAAGACCGGGTCTGCCAACCATTACACCTCTAAATGAATTGCTGTCAGTGAAAAGGTTATAGTAGGGCCCTTGAGGGTAAATCACGGATGGCAAAAATACCTTACCCTGACCATCAAGAAATGTTGAACAGGCCAGAACAAAGCAATATCTGAGATCTATCAAGAAAGACTTGCATGAGCCTCCTCTCAACTCCTGTTGGCTGCTAGATAATGCACCACGAGGCCACTAGTCCTCCGTAACACCAGATAGTCCCTCAACCTGTGTGGGAAGCATTTGCAGTGATTATCCCTCTCCGGCAGGGAACGGCCTTGAACTGGACTCATTCTGCCCCGTACTGCCAGCTGGCAATAATTGCACTCTCTCTACTTAGACAGGAACACTTCAGTTTATGATGATAGGGGTCCAGTTGCAAGCCGATGATCCATATCAGGAATGCCCGGAGTTCTGTCAACCCAAGTGGAATTACCAGTGCAGCTGCTGTCATCAGTCCAAGCATTCTTGTACCATTCTTGTAAATCCTGTACCATACACTAGGTTCTGGCTAAACCTCATTGCCAAGCACGATAATATCTGCCACAGTGGAGTGAAGCATTCTTATTGATATTTTGCTTTATGCAGGGGAATATTTGAATATGCTTAGACAATAAGTGCATGAAAGTAATAACCACATAGGTTAATGGATGTGACCCAGGCCTGTGGATCCTCAGGAAACAGTAAACCTCTATATGACCGACCCCTCATCTTTATTCGGAACAAGAATGTTTGTTAATTTGTTAATTAGGATTGTACCCTCTTTTGTAATGTGTGCTTTAGTTCTTGAGACACTAGTCTCAAAAACTAGAGCACACATTCAGGCACTGTCTAGAGCCCTCCCTATGAGGTATATAGATTAGGGTATCAAATGCTTACCAGAAGCCTGAGTTTAACAAGAAAATGGCACAAACTTGGTACTTTGTTCAGTTCGGCTTGCACTTAGTGGAGTGTACGTTAAATAATATCGGTGTAGACAAGGCAGGATCAAGCAACAGAGCACATGAGGGATAATAAACAACCCAAGACTATAAGACACTACACTGCTTTTAATATCAGAAGAGAGGACAAACTTTACAATGTAGAATGAGGGCTCAACCCATAGGGGCGCGGTATATATTAATCGTTCAACAAATGCCAATATTAATAAACTCCTGGAGATCCTGGGAGTTTCGGGAATTATATAAGGTGGTGGGTAAATAAGTTCTTGTAATGATTACATGATGTTGCTTGCCTTTTTTTGTTTAGGTATCTCATCTGAAGGAGCTGGTGAGGGAGGGTGAAGCAAAACTGGATTCTGCCGAGAACCACATCTCCCGTCTGAAGGAGAACCAGGAGAAGCTGCTCATTGAGCTGGATGCAGCCAGAGCCAGAGTCAGAGAGACCAGTCATGTTCTCACTGATCTACAGGTAGGTACCATTAAAAACTATTTTCTTTGAATGTACATGATAGTCTGGTGTTCCACTAAAACCACTAGGTCTGGAGCACCAGTTTGCCATTATTGCCATGGTCATTAGTGAGGGAAGTAGGCTCTCTGTAGGAGCTATAGAGATCTACGTCTCAGAGAGAAACTGATCTGAGACTAGCTATAATTTGAACAATCCACAAAGCTGGGCTTGAGGCAGAATTCCATGAATGACTATCACCCTAAAAACACCATACATCCTTTATTTTATTCTCCATGTCCTAGTTCCCACCCTTCGTGTTAGGGCACTCCCACATCAGTGACGGCTACCAACCATGGTGTGAGTGAGCTTACAAGTGATTTCTAAAATGTACATAAAGCCATAGACTGCATCTTTCCGGACTGTCGGTGACATAATTCCTACCTTGAGAGAACGTCGCCAATCTGTTCTCTCAACACCCGGTAATCAAATCTGAGATCTCCTAATGATAGAGTTATAATGAAGTATTTTACTGTTGCACCACTTGGGAGCCCACCACCAGCCATCCTTACAGTGAAGCATGGTGATGGTAGCATGGTGTGAAAGGCTGTCAATTTTGGCAACAGGGATGGGTAATATCCTCACGATTCAGGTGTGCAAAGCTGACAGTGGCATGCCTTAATATAGCAGTAATTGTAGCCAAAGGTTTGTAGATTTTCACTTTAGTATGATGTCATTCCAACGGGATGTCTTACAAAAGTGCTTAGGTCTATCTGGTTTAGTTTTCATACCTAATAAAACACCTATTCCTAAAAAATCCTTGTTTTTTAACTTTGACCTTCCACCCTGTCCCAGGATATTGTTAATAAATCTGCCTGCAGCTACACCATCTGCTCATCTTTAACCCCTGCTTTGACTGTTGATTAGAATTCTCTACATTCTCAGATTCTGTCTAATAAGTGTGTGTCGAGTACACATTTGTGTCACCTTTATCCTGCTCACACGAAGCACAACGTTTAAGGATCGACATTTACATTGATTAACCCCTTCTTATCCAAAAAAAAACAGTCCTAGTCGAATGACATTCCAAGCTGAATTCGTTCCAACAGAGCTGTTAGAAGAGCTGACCGATGCAGCTGCTAGACAAATCTGTTTCCAGCAACAAGACAAAAACAAGAGCAAGCTAATGTATTTGTAGAACATACAGTATGACTCAGGAGCAGCGCAAACATTAATCGCACAGCAGTCAGGCAAACTGTAAATCATTTATTTTACATGAAGCAAAACATTACATGCATACATATTGCTTCATTTGTGGAGGGGGAAAAAATATGTGAGGCGATATGTATTTCCCTTCATTCAGTTCAGAGCACAGCTGGGAATCACAGCACTGCGTGGTAAATAATGCAGTGTTTAAAAGGCAAAGAAAAATTAAGCCCCATTCAGACGCGAACATGGAGCAGGATGCTCATTTTCTTGCGTAGGTCCAGGCTTAGCATGCGGAAAACAAATGTTTCTAATGATTCCTGTGTGCAATCAAATGTAATCACCCTGTCTTTAGCGATAATGATCTATTATACACGTGCACGGCTGTTGTTTTTCACAGGAAGAGATCGAAAGCCAGAAGCAGCAGCACGATGCCAGGATCATTGCCATCAAAGCTGAGGAAAAGCAGAAAATGGATAAAATCACAGAGGAGCTCGATCACAAATGGACAGATGCTCTGAGGTCTGATGTTTCACAATGCCTTTTTATGAAGTGCGCAATTTACCCCGTTGCTGCCTTACAGAATCGTTGGTCCTGGTTCAGTCCCTTGAATTGTTGTCTAAGTAGAGTTTCCTATTTTCCCAGTGGGGTTCCTCTCTGTTTTTTGGTTTCTTCCTACCTCAAGAAAAAAAAATATATTGCCCATAATTTGACTGCCTATGCTAAATTGCTTAGATATAATTGGAATCTACTATATTCTGATCTGTATTATTTCTTCAGCGCTACTAGCCAAAATTAAAGTCATTCTTCTTTTTTTTTTTTTTTTTTTGCCAGCCAGTCCTTGTCAAGCTTGATTGTTCCCTATAAAAAATTTTTTTATTTCGTACACTCTCAAGAATAAGGTTATAAGCTAAGGCTCAGGCTTTGTGTCATTTATCTACAGAAGGTCCCCACAATGACATTGATACAGGAAGTGTGTATATGTGTGTGTGCAGAGCTGAGCTAAAGACGCTAAGAGAGGAGCTGACGGATGAATACGAAGCCGATAAGCAGGCGGCTTTCAGCCAGTTATCTCAGCAGAAAGATGTGGAGATCATGGCGGCCAGAGAGAGCTGGCAGAGGAGGGTGGAGGATCTCCTAGAACAGGTATCGCCATCACGATTCGCACCTTTAAAAAAAAGTGTCTCGGTCGTCTTAATTTGTCTCGGTTTGCTTCGATTTGTCACTGCCTGATTTAAATTCTAGGTGATGGAGCGGTATTAAAAAACGAATCTGCATTAAGGAGTCGCCGCTTCCTATAAATAATTGTGATTAATGATGCGAAGCTGGCATTACACTATGTATAATCCAGTCACCCAAGTGTCGTATATGCCAATTTCTGGACACAAATTCAATTTCCAATTATAAATTAAATTTATTTTATTTTATTAACACACATACTGTTTGTGAGGCAGCTGGAAGTTCAGTATAACAGGAGATGTGTTTAAGTTAATATGGAGTCCAGTTCGTTATTGGAGGCTCAGGTAGACTTGTAGGAAAAATAATACAAATAATAGAGTGACCGTGAGCAGTTATAAAGAATGTTATAGATATAACAAAAAAAAACAAAAAAAATGAAGAAAAACACCAAGACACAGAACAGGCATTATTATTTTCTCATATCGGGAGACTGGTACTTCTCAGACAGCATTGTCCTACCATGTTGTAATCATTTATAACTGATTACATTTCCATGCTTCACAACACATAAAAATCGATAAAATAAATCATGACTTGGTTGGCTGCAGACTTTCTTTCCAAACAAGCAAGAGACGTATCTGAGTCCACTGGTTTAATTAATTCATCTTGGTCTCCATTCAACTATTAAGTGTGCGTCATATTTGCTTGCAATGAAAGCTTACAGTCTTACCGACCCTTTACTGATGAGATTGAAGACCTGTGCTCTACTACCATCTGGGGAGCCAAGGGAGCAAAATTGGCTATGCTTTCTGGCTAGGAGTGATGGCGTTACTCTTTCTCTCTCTCTCTCTCTCTCTCTCTCTCTCTCTCTCTCTCTCTCTCACTATCCGCAGTAAGTCACAGAAACACTACACAATCACAGGTCATCTATAAGGTTGTGTAGGTGAACGAGTTCAGAAAGATGCAGTTGACTCGAGTCATGTCTCTCTAATCAAGCACACTTTTTCCTTCATCCTCTCAATTTGGCTCTAATTAAAGTAAGCAAATTTTATTCATTTTTATTGCATGGTAAATTGTTAAGCGTTTAATAGTCTTACTCTGGACTCAACACCGGCTCACTTCTTCATTTTTGACTATCTCTGTAAATATTCCTGAAGACATTCTGATCAGTCCCGCCCACTCTCAAAGTGGCGTTTGTTTATATATGCTGAGGGGCGTTCATGTCATGTTTGGTTGCGCTTAATTAAAAAAAACTCCCTTTGTTTTTCTATGTAATCTTCTGCTACAATAATGCACTTATCCCAGTGTTTTACTAGTGCTTGGATACGATCAGGGTAGAAAGTTTTCTCAGTGATTGGACTTCCTGCTTCTTGTATGAACTGCTTTCCTCCCAGAAACCCCTTTAATGGCCCAAACATGTGGAAATGGCTTGGAGTGAGGTCAGGACTGTACATGTTCCTGTTATGTGCAAGTGGTGTTGGTGAATGGTTGTGTGTACAGTTCCCACAAGTTGGCAACAAGTTATCCTTCGTTCCACTCGCTGAACGTTCACAGAAGCGATGCAGTAGGCAGTAGGCTCCTTAGCCAGGAACATCATTCACAGACGTACGGCCTTCTTTAAAGCGTTTGCACCGTTCAAATGTATTACTGCGTCTGAGCGTCTAATCAGTAAATGCAATGGTAATCACCATTGGCCGCCACGGTCCCTAGTTGGACTGTAGAAGTTGCTAGATGAATGAATGAAAAGATGGATGGAAGAGTCTCATCACCATATTGTGCCCTTCATTCACCAGAAATTTCATTACAAGTCCCAGTCTGACTTGAACACCCCTCATATTTATACGCCCCCTAATAACCTTGTTGGTTCTATTATTTCCCCAAATAACACACCACCAAACTGCATCACATTCACTTTCACAGAAGATATCTCACGCTTTAAGTTGGTGTTTTTGTGTACATTATTTTGTAAATTAATGTTTCATATTGATGATAAATGATTCTAACCCTCACATATTGATAACCAACGTTCTGATAATTCTCTCAACATTCTCTGAGCATATCATGTATTTACTGTATGAGTTGATGTTGTTCTGATCTACTGAACCGTGAGCATTAGGTTGTCCATTAGTAAGCTAAGTAACAAGTATTTTAGCTACTTGGCTATAGGACAATCCTCTGTTTTGTTGTGTTGTTTTCAACTGAAACAAGCTTAAACAAATTGGTGCATGATATCTCTGTCCGGTCCGCGGTGTGTGTGTTTGGTCCTCTGTAATTTCTCAGTACCACATTTCAAACAGACGCCTGTATTAAGTGCCCGCTGGCAGACAACATGCTGTTATTCAACCCTCCCTTAGACATTAATCCTAAATTTATTAATCCAAACTTCTATTTGGAGCTGTTGTCAGGGATTAGTTGGTATTTTGTCATGACATGCCAGCAGCCCATAGACCCAGTGCGGGGTAAAATAAGTACAATTTAAGTCAATTCAATTTTATTTTATTTATATAGCGCTTTTAACAGTGGTCATTGTCTCAAAGCAGCTTCAAAAAATGTTTTTTAAAAAATTGAAAAGAAAATTTATGGAAGTGTGAATGTGTGAGAAATATGTGTCTAGATAATAATGAGAATGTCCCTGATGAGCAAGCCGAGGGTGAAGGCAACAGAGGCAAGGAAAAACTCCCTGAGATGGCAATAGGAAGAAACCTTGAGAGGAACCAGACTCAATCAGGGAACCCATCCTCATCTGGGTGATAACAGGTAGAAATTAGGTGATAACGGATAATAATTATTCTTCTGTTTAAAACAGAATTGTATTTCTTTTGTTGCTCAGCTTGAAAGATTTATATTGATTTATATTGTATTTTTGTTTTACTTGTATTACTGTAAGTGTTACTGAATATGCAGAACATGTTCTATTACAGTTCTTTATTACATTTATTGTACATACAGTACAAGCATACTTGGTATAATGTTTATAAAATGTATGACTAAAGTCCCAAAAGGTGTTTTGTTTTGTTTTTCCATTTCTTGTGCACACAAGTTTTAATTATCTGCATGAGTTTAAAGGCATGCTACTATAGGTGTTTGTATAAAACAGCTGGAATGTTTTGCATTTACACTGTTGATTTACCAAAAATTTTAAACATGAAAGTTTCACGATCATTGTTTTATTTGACTAGTTAATTTGTTGTTAGATGGAAAATAATAACTAGTCCCCACATGTTATTTAGAGATGATTACCACAAGAAAACTTATGTGCATATGATAACTAGTTCTCGCAAGATAATAATATGATAACTAATTTGTGCAAACAAGATAAAAAAAATAAAATACACAATTTGGCACTCATGTAAAACATGTAATATAATATATTACATAAAACAGCTGTATATACAAAAAAAACTTTTGGATACATACATTAAATTATCCAGGTATTTTTGTAATTACTCAACTGGTCTTATCTGTTTTTTGTTTGTTTGTTTGTTTTGTTTTATTTTATTCGTTTAGTTTTTCCTGAAACTAGTAACACGTGCAGATGAAACAATATCTGAATAACATAAATTTAGATTCAAGACTGATATCATAGATAATTATGTTTTATTATCTCCCTTGACTGTTTGTTTGTTTGTCTGTCTGTTTGTTTGTTTGTTTTTGAATAGTCTATGAGCAAGCCTCAGATGCACATTGTGTCAGCTACAGTGTCCTCGGCTGTGTACGTTATTCTACTTTTATCACTGTTTGGAGAGGACTACGGACGAATTTCAGTAGAAGTATAAATTCCCAGACGCATTCTGGCTTTATTCCTCCTCAGTTCTTCTTCCTGCTTTCTTCTTTATCAGCATGATGAGAGGCAGCGAGAAAGTGAGAGAGAGAGAGTGAGAGAGAGAGAGAGAGAGAAAGAGAATTATGTCTACTTCTCTCTATGCTTCTTCTCGTTAACTTTATCATCTCTACATTATTCAACATCCTACTGTAACTTTAAAGCTGCGGAACAAGAAGCCCAGGTCTTTTTATTTCTTTAAGCACACCTTTTCAATTCATGCCATATTTCTTGTACGAATCTGTACAGGACAATATTTCCCAATACTGTGATAACAAGATGATGAAGAGTTCTGAAATACTGTATGAAAGCCTTTAAATTTCTCCTTTTTTTATTCTTTAAAGTATATTTAGCTCCCTAGTCACAGCAGGGATATGCTAATAAAGTAGACAAATAATAAATTGGACCCTGGTTGATAATCCAGCGAAACAGATGAGCGAAACCAAAATGATCTTTCATATTGCCAAGGATTCACACAAGCTTATAATAACATTTTTAGCAACATTTCAGAAAAATAGATTTCAGGTGGATTTAAAGTGACATGAAATAGGTTATTTTTACATGAGATTGTGTGTGTTATTTGAATTTGACATTTAAAAGGGTTACAAGATGCTGTGCAGATTGGAAGATCCATCCATCCACCCATCTAGGATATAATCACCATTGAACACATCCATAACAGCTGTATAGTCACGTGCTGTAGGACTTGAGTCTGGTCTTAGACTCAAATCTGGTTTCTGCCGAATGCCAAAAACTCCATCTTACACGGATCATGCATAACCAGTTATTATTATTATTATTATTAATTTTTGCTTAATCTCCTAATTGAAAGGGCTCTGATTTCACTTTGGCCACATATTATTATAGGAGCATATTATTATTTGGCCACTGTTATTATAAGAGCATTAAGTGAATCCGACACTGATAAACCTCACCGTGAGCGCTCAACATGCAGGTGAGTCATTTCTATTATTGACTGTGAAATAACAGGATTTAAGAAACAGCAAAACTTTAAAAAAAAATTCTGCACTTAAATTTTTTTTTTTAACTTAACATTTCAGCTACCGTGCAGAAAAAAAAGAAAAAAAAAAAAAAAAAACAGTTTAAACTAAATATCCCAGATATCAGTCTCACTCTCACTGATGAATATAAATCAGTGTTTCATGTGTTTGGTGCGTATTAGCTGCTCTGAGACACTGGATTGTTGGGCGGTTTTGCAGAGGTTATAATCACAGCCAGTGGAAGCTGAATTTGTGCGAACAGTAATCTCAGCTGGTTAAAGTAGAACTCCATTCCACCTGCTATCTGTTTTGGCATCATCATCATCTGCATGCAAAACTAGAAATAGATCGTACTTATCCGAGTCCACGTGGTATTACTGAATGTTTACCATTTTACAATTATGATATGAAGGCCATGAAATAACCAGCCAGCTAATGTAAAGGGATAAAGCCTCGGTCCAGCTTGTTGCTGTTGTTGTATTAAGGCATGGCGTAGTGAAGCTTTGCTGCTCAAGAGTTACAGATGACTTATACCTTTGGTGACCTTGAAAATATGGTACATCAGAAAGTCTACGGATTTGAGATGAGCTTTGATGAGAATGAGAAATTCTCTGCGATTGTGTGAGCCCTGTTACAGTAGCACACCTTGCAGGAATTCTCACCAATGCTCCTATCAATCTCAAATTCTCTGCTTAACCATAGTGCTAACACAACAGTATCCTACAAAGTTGTGTTACGCATATAACTTGGTGTTCAAAGAGTTCAATATTGCATGTCCGATTTACCTGTAATTCATTAGTGCAGCAGCAGTAAGATGGTGTACATTTAATTTTTTCTTGGCTTTAAAATTCTCCAAAAACCCTTTGAACACATTCAAACCACTCGCAGCTACCACTGTGTAGCACAGGGAGCAGAACCGCTTCACTGATCATGTGACAGAAAGAAGTGATGCGGTTGGCTCATCGCTAGGCGTCGAAGATTTTTTTTGCTTGAAGATCTGGCAGCTACGTGTCATGCTTTTTATTCTACAGTATAATAATAAAAACATCATGATTTTTTTTCGTGTGCAAAAATAAGTCCAAAAATTACATTTATCTCATTTTGCTGGCAAACTGTTCACATACATTTTCCTTTGTAATACGTCTTACTTTTTCGCTTGTTGTAATGTATAACAGTTTGCACCTCATTAACAAGACAAATTCCCTGTATGTTCAAACCTACCTGCCAATAAACCTGATTCAGATTCTAATTCTGATTCTGGAGAAGCATGAGGTTCTTTTGTTCTCCTCAATAGCTTGAATTAGTTGCTGTACATTTCACAGTCTCACCCCAAATTTCCTCAGACTACTGGAAGGAAAAAACAACAACATAAAAATATCATAAATACTCAGACTTTTTATATTTAGTCCAGCCATTCTTCCGGACTGACTAAGCAGTGTCTAGTTCAAGTACTCCTGTCATCACAATGGATATTTTCTCCAGCAGTGTTCAGAGGGAAATTCTTCCTTTCGTTCATTCACAAGGCGAGAGAGAGAAAAATCAGTGATGAGGGGAAAAAAATGCATTCATGTAAATCTGAGATGAGATTTTGCCTGAGGTTGCTGCAAATAGAATGACAGTTATGGAAATGTGTTTAGTTTTAATCAAGCAATTTAAAAGCACAATCAGGTAGAAAAACTGCATAATTTCTAAACTGTACCTGCAGATAATACTGTATGAACTCTATTTATAGCTAGTTTTTAAATTCGTGTAGGTCAGAATTAATGAAAGCTTTATTTAGGAATTTATATGAGACAGTTTCTCATTCTGAAGAAATAAAAAAGAAACTGAATAAGATTGTGTGTTTGTATGTGCGTGGTGTATTTAAATATTAATATAAAATTACACTTTGATAATAAATCCTGTAACATGTATTTCAGTACAAGGCTCCTTTGTATTCACGATTGTCCATCAGTCCGTGCTCTGTCTCCTTCTTTCATGGACGTGAAAAGTATGTTTCAATATAATAATTTTTATTATAATAATTTTCATTATTATTGTCTCAAAACACAATAATTTAAATTATGTACTATATGTTTATCTTGCTCATTATTCATTATACCTCATCGGTGTACCTCAGGGGTGTATCTTATCAACATGGTCATGTTTCATGACTCAGTGGTGGCACAGATTACACTGTTGGTGTTTTGAAGAATTGCATAATGAAACTCGTCCTGGTTTTTCATGTAGGCTGTTAGTGATGTTTATCACAATTACAATTTACAATGGGAGGTTCCTGTGACAACACTGAATACATTTGCCATCTGTGTTCGTGGCAGTGCAGCATGTCGCACACAGTACATATTGCATAATGCTCATCATCCGTAACCATACTGTATTGTACAATCACCATTCAGTCCATTAGGTACACCCTGCTTGCCCTGCGTTGGACCTGCTTTTACCTACTGAACTGCCTTAATTCTTTGTGGCACAGATTAAACACGGTGCTGGAAACATTCCTTAGAGATTTTGGTCCATATTCACATGAGAGCATCACACAGTCGCTGCAGATTTATCATCTGATCTGAATCTTCCATTCCACAACATCCCAAAAGTGCTCTATTGACTGAGATCTGGTGATTGTGGAGGCCGTGTGAGTACAGTGACCTCGCTGTCATGTTCAGGAAACTAATGTGAGATTATTTTAGCTTTGTGAGCTTCCCTCATTATGGAATGAACATGATCAGCAGCAATTCTCCGTTAGGATGTGGCACTTAAACCATCCTCAATTGGTACTAAGGGGCTCAAAGTGTGCCAAGAAAATCTCCCCCACACCATTACACCACCACCACCACCAGCCTGAAGCGCTGAAACATGCTTTCATGCTGTTTACACCAAATTCTGATCATCTGAATGTCTCAGAAGACATCCAGACTCGTCAGATCAGGTGACATTTTTCCAATCTTCTGTTATCTCATGAGTCCATGTAACCTGTAGCCTCAGGTTCCTGTTCTTAGCAGACAGGATCGACACCTGGTGTGGTCTTCTGCTGCTGTAGCACATCTGCTTCAAGGTTTGATGTGTCGTGTGGTGTGTGTTCAGAGACGCTCTTCATACCTCAGTTGTAACGAGATGTTATTTAAGTTCCTGTTGCCTTTCTATCAGCTCGAACCAGTCTGTCCTCTGACCTCTGGTATCAACAAGGCATTTTCACCCAGAGAACTGCCCTCACTGGATATTTTCTCTTTTTCACACAATTCTCTATAAACCTAAAGATGACTCTGTGTGTGTGTGTGTGTGTGTGTGTGTGTATGTGAAAATACCAGTAGATCAGCAGTTTGGAAAATACTCAGGCCAACCATGCCACACTCAGAGTCTCTTAAATGAACTTTTCTCTTAAATGAACTTTCAAAAATACGTCATCAAGGAAACATGCACAGGCATTACTATCGAGTAGGAATCGATTCGATTTTGGCGCCAGTGGTTTAAAACGGTGGCGGGGCGCATACGCTGAATTGATTCCTCTTCCCTCGAATAGTAATGCCTGTGCATGTGGCCTTGATGATGTATTTTTGACAATGGTTTAACACACAGCATTCGTGGGCGTAATTTCGCAATTTGTCAGTGAAACAGAGGAGTTGTAAAAATGAGTTTTGTGTCTGTAAACGGTCAGAGTCGTATATTTCAGAGTTGTATTGTAACAAACACACACAATCTCGTATCTGTAAGCTGTCGTGGCCGTAGATTTTGGAATCCAACTCAGACAAAAGACAGAATTACACAAATCTTTTTTTTACGCAAGAATATTTTTGACAGTGATCTTATTCCATAAGAATCGTTCAATACTGTTTCCTGTATATAACATACGGAGGGTTTGAGATGCTTTGCGCATGCGCGCCCAATAGAAAATGAACGAATAACTCTGAGTCATCGTTCAGACTGAATGTGTTGCTTATGCTATACAGTGCTGTGTGTAAATAAAGTACTCCCAGCCACTTGCATTGGACAGCAAGCAAGCTCACTCGTTCTCCAAGATCCTTCCGGCGGTAAAACGCTACAGTATTAAAACATATATATATATAAATAAATATTTTATGTAATATATCCACCTTATTCCTATCTTACAAAAGAACCCCATTAATGGACGGAAATTAGACGTCCAAAAATAACATGGAAAAGACGTTACATTGCACATCACTCGTGTTAACGTGCTAAACTTGCTAGCGTTTTATGGTGCGTTATAAGTGTCAAATACCCTGTGGAACTAACGAAGAACAAATAAATGTCGTGCAAACGTTTGACTAACAAGTTTTAGTTAACCTAAGAGGTATTTCCACACATTTAGGACGCGAGCTGCATTATTTAAAAGGTTAGGAAAAGTTCTCCTAATCCTAAGAGAATTTTTAGCGAGGCGACACGGCCAAACGCTCATGGTAAATTTAACGTTTTTTTTTTTTTTTTTTTTTAATTATCGTAACCAGTAAGCGATTAACAATAAAGACCGATGCTTAACTAGCATACCTACGTGGACACCGTGCGGCTGCTTCTTCAGACTATTATTCCTCAGTTTTGGCACGTTACAGAGGGGGTTCTTCTTCTGTTGGTTTTCTCTCTGTTTGTTGG
>JAOVVB010000002.1:1536933-1548945 GCA_028570985.1 Heterobranchus longifilis
GTGTGTGTGTGTGTGTGTGTGTGTGTGTGTGTGTGTGTGTGTGTGTGTGTGTGTGTGTGTGTGTGTGTGTTTGACTGCCTTGTGGATTGCCATTTAAAACAGCTTTTTTGGTGAGGTTGATGGCAAATGTCAGGGCAGGAGATATTTAAACACAAGCCAAAAACTAATAAAGAGTTGAGATCCATTACAAAGCAATATTGTGGATACTAAATATTGCAGGAATCTTGTTTATTAAATAATTGGTATACTGTACATTTAGAAAAGGTTTTAAAACGTATGAACTTGCTTTGTGTTTGCTTAGCACTATTACTTCTAAGACAGCATGCATGCTAGATACATTGATTTAAAATATATTTCCTGTTTATTTTTCTTATGTAATGATGTGTCTTTTGTGAAATATAATCATTTCGACTTCTCATTTAGTCGGACACATAAAATATTCTTGACTGTAGAGCATACGGTTAAGAAGCAACAAGGAATAAGCACATCTAAAACTTCACAATATGATTACACTGTGTAATAAAAGCCACTATTTAATGTAAGGAAAGTCCTGTTTTTGTCCCACGCTCCATCCAAGCCTCGGCCCCGCTCGTTCTCCATCCTCACATCAGCAGGACGATGATGTAGATGAGCAGCAGGCAGATGAGGATGAGCGAGAAGTTGACGAAGAGCTCCTGCAGGTTGCGTTTGGTCTGCGGGTTCACCTCCATGACGGAGGCCCTGCGTATGGCCGAACGGGTGATGTGTTGAACTCTCTCCATCGCGCCGGAGGATCAACAGGAGATGTGACCGCCCAGGGGACTGAGCCGCGGTACCGTCAGCTGCTAGCGCTTACTCCTGTCTTTCATCAAGGCAGAAAAGAGAGATAGAAAATGATCGAGCTATTCTGAGCAGGTGTGAAAGAAGGCTCAAAGTACAAAGTGATTACGAGAAGTCATACTTGTGGGTATTTATAGTAAATCCAGATTAAGTGTTGAGGTGGTAGGAAGAAAGACATAAACTTGGGGCGCATCATGTCGACCATGTTAAAAAGTAAAAACAATGGTAAAGAAGTAGGCCTACTCCACTCTGCAGCATGTTAAATGTGTTCATAATAAAATATTTGTGTTTTTTGTGCTGGGTTGTCAGTTGGGGTTGATAAGTACTAAAGCGATGCTGCATTGAGATCCCCCTGGCATCCCCCTCTCAGCAGGTAGTCGAATGGCATTATGGGTAATTTAGGAAAGTGTTAGCGTAAATAGTCCAGCATGATAATGACTGAGGCCTAAATAAAAAATATAAATCAAATAAATCACCTTTTTTTTCACAAGATCAATCTTTGACACTGTTTTCGATCACATCAATCCACGGAGGCTGTTTTTATTATTATTATTATTATTATTATTATTATTATTATTATTATTAAAATTAAGTTGTTTCACGGACATTCCACTACATAAAATGTAACTACAAATGCTACAATCTTTTTTTTTTTTAAAGAAAAGTGTCATTCATTAATACATTTTAATGTAATTATTGGTGTGTTTCTGTGCCATAAGGCAAATAATAATAATCAACACTCTAGCTCATGCTATTACTGGAAAATAAGTCATTTTAGTGCCCTTAATATATAACTAAATTGTTTAGACACTTTTCAAATTAAGTATGTTTTTATATGTCTGTTCTATTTCTGCTCTGTTTTTTTTGTTTTGTTTTTTTTTGCCTTAGTAATTAAGCTAACATGGCTAAGTAGGAGAATTTGTTAGCTAGGAGTTTAGCATCATGACTAAATCCTCACACACTCACCTCTAATGCCTTTTTTACTACTTTAGTATATCAAACAACCTTACAATGTGTAAATATTTTATGACACACTGACATCTGTAATTAAAGAAAGTATGCTGCAAAGCTAAACACAGCGCTAGCGGCCATTTTGAAGCTAAAATTTCCCTCAGATCCACCAGGGAGGGCTTCAGATTTCCAAAGTTTGTAGGCAAAATTGTGTATTTTACATACATATTAGTGCTTTTATGATTGTTTAAATGTTAATACTAAGCAAAATAAAGCTATGTGAGGTTTGCATGATATGTCTAACAGTTCGCTAAATGCTTCTATTACTGTACTAAGCAAAGTTAGTCTAAAAGTAAGAACTTACTTAACAATTTAATGACTTTATTAAACCGGGACTTCCGATTGTGCAGAATAACAGAACATAGTTATGAAAGTAAAAATTCCCTTTATTTCTCTATATAAACCCCTGCTACACTAAAACACTTCATCAAAACAGCCAGCTTTTTACTGGTGCTTGGGTATCATCAAGGTAGAAAGTTTTCATGATCAGACTGCTGACAACATGTATGAAACGCCGGCCTCCCAGGAACTCCTTTAATGGCCCAAACATGTGGAAATGGTTTGGGGGATGTGACAATAACTCCCGTATGAGTTCCTGTAATGTGCAAGCAGTGTTGGTGAATGATTGCGTGTACAGTTCCCACAGACAGATACAGTAAGTCTCTTTCCTCCACAAGTTGGCGACAAGTTATCTGTTGATCAGTTTTAAACCTTCATGCACAAGACATTTCATCACAAGTCCCAGATTAATTTAAACGCCCCTCATAATATCTTCTTTTCAACAATTCGATCACAGCATTGTGGGTTTTGTATTTTTTCATAGTTCAGGTTTTTTCAGGATGTGGATTATTTAGGAAGCATTCCCAATTGTCATGGCAGAAATTCCTGGACTTTAAATTCCATTATCCTGATCATGTTTGAAGTTGGCATATTTTTAGGGATAAAAATTGTTTATGTGTGTGTGTGTGTGTGTGTGTGTGTGTGTGTGTGTGTGTGTGTGTTTGTGTGTGTGTGTGTGCAGGGGTATGTGTGAGGAGATGTTTCATTTAGAAGATACTGCTCCAGTGTCAGCACTTTGTAGCAGTGGTAACCTAATGTTTCTGAAATGGGAAAGTTTTCAGGACAAATTACTTTGTTTCTGAGTAATGAGACGATCTTAACTTAAATACAGTAAAAGAAAAAAATAATGACTGTTTATATACCGGCTGCTATAATTTAAGGAATAAAAGGAACCAATTTGTCTTATGGATGTTCCTTAACATGAAACATAACACTAAATGGATAACAATACAATGTGTCACTTTTTAATAAATGAAATTTGTTAGAGTTGGAATTTTGCAGTGATATAAGTAGAATAAAAATTGTCTTATAATGCTTTTGGATTTTTGACTTTTTATAGATTTATCTTGCCAGCAATAATAATAGTGAACACTGATTCTTTCTGTTTCAATAACATTAAATCAGAAATTTGCCTCTAATATTACTATAATTTTTCTCCATAACAATTTTACAGCTAATTTTACAGTAACAGATAACAGAAACATCTGTATGTTTACAAAGCCTGTCTTTGTACTGTATATTCATTTGAATAAAGACAAATCCACCGGAGGCGGTTTATTACAACATGCAAACAGGTTGGGACCTTCACATGAGTTTTCCCTTATTATTCCGTAACTCCTGGTTTTTATAGGCTTTCTTACTTTATTAAAGTAAGCTTTTTTTCCAGACTAACGTGTTTACCAAAGTGTAGTTAGTTATACAAATCAGAAAGCGCATCAACCAAGCTCTAAATGTAAGCTTTCTAAGAAATCTGCAAGTATCTACCGTGTCCTGGATAGTAAAATAAGAAGAGAGGACATGGCATAATGAAGTTTTTCTTACCTTCAGAAGAAAGGAGAAAGGGGCTAAAGTGTGAAAGGTGAAGAGACGCTATCTCTTGAGGAGCTAGAGAGCAGATCAACAGTTGTGTGTCTGTCTTTGTTGTGTTCAATTTATACAGTATGAGTTACAGAAGGGGAGGGGAAAAGTCACTGTGTGACCAGGAAGAGGGTGATGGTCATCGTTTGTGTGACCTTTGCCAAACTGAATTTGGGTTGGACATACATGTACGTAAACAGCTCCCGCAAGGGCCAGCCTGCATTACTCACCAGTGCCCTTAACTTTATTCTCTATATCCTTCAAACTATTTAGTGTAAAGGAAACTCACAAATATAAAGCGGCAATGATTAAAAAAAAATTCTGTGGAACATTGTTAGCTAATTTTGAGATCATCTATTGAGTTTAATGACATATAACCTAAGTATCATATTAGCTTGTACATATGCATGATAGAAAATATGCTTATCTGTTATTCTTTAAGTACGAGGGGCGATTAAGTCAAACCGGAACTTGTGAAAAAAATTGGGAAATAAAGGAGTAAAACTGATTGACATTTACAGGAGACTTCAAGCACAGTACGGTGATGAGACACTTAGCCACAGTAAATTATTTCAATGGTGCAAGGCAGTGAGAAGTCTTTCTACCTTGATGGTGTCCAAGCACTAGTGAAAGGCTGGGATAAGTGCATTAGTGAAGCAGGGGATTATATAGAGAAATAAAGGGAGTTTTACTCTTAGAACTGTGTTCTGTTATTCTAAACAAGATATCAAAAGTCCCAGTTTGACCTGAATGTCCCATGTGCATTTGTTGCATACATACAGGTACAGTATATGTGCATTTGTTATGTTTAACCAGCATACCTTCTGTATTTCTTGGCAAACACCTTAATTGTTGACTTTTGTAATACTGTAAGTCTAGAACTTATTATTATGTAATATTAAATATAAGTGATAAGACACTTGAAATATTATTGTTTGTTTACAGGATATACTAGTTTCATTTTACATTAAGGTTTCGATTCATACAAGCCCAAGCCTTTTCAAAAAAAAAAAATTTCAAGAAACATTTTTTTAATAAAAAGAAAAACATAGACTCTTGAGTATTTTTTGTTGTTGTTCAAGTTCTGAAACCAAGTTTCATTACGGAAAATTTTTCTGAATTATAATCTTTATAGCATTATTTTTATCGCTAGGTGTTAACATTTGTTCAACACATTCTGAATGTCCTAATGCTGTTCTGCTGTTAGACTTACTGTACTTTTGAATACAATATAAATATGTATGGGATGGCAATGAAGCAGCTCAAAGTACAGCACATTAATATGCAAAAAATGTTTGGCTTTGGCTAGTACATGAACAACAAACAGTTTAGAGGAGGCTATCATCATGAGAAATAGTGGAGTTTTTTTAGGGCTTTAAGGTTTTGTGCCATTGCTTATGAAGTGAGGGAAAGAGTGAGGATTAACTTTACCGCAAAGGGTCTGAGACTATATGGGACTGGATGAGAAGTCTGTATTTAATTGCTTTAAATATTTGACACAGTATTGGGGTTTTCCTGATGTATTACTATAGAGAGTATAGGCTCATTCTTGGAGTGTAACCTTCAGAGGAATTATCTTTGTTTAGTTTAAATTCTTCTTCAGCTGACAATAAAAAGGAACACAAGGGGACACCCAGCTGTCCTGTCAACACTTCTGCATTCTGTCGCAACACTGTCAGGTCAGGAAAGGTGCAACTTTTCCAATGAGATGAGTGGAATGCGGTCACCTGATGTTCTAAAAACAAGACAGCCAGTGCAATGAGGAAGAAAGGAACGGCCGGTCAGTGTCAGAATGCTGTATCTTCTTGTTTGTGCTTCTGGTCTGATCACACCTTTTTCATTCCAGTTGATCAGTACGGTCAGTTCTGTAAGCAGGGAAATTGTCTGACCGTAAATTCTGCTAGTGCCATTTTTGTTCCTAAGGGAAATTATTTAATTTCACCAAAATTTCAATGTTACCCTTGGGCCATTCACACAAAAGCAACCAATTTATTCTTTAATCAGGAAAAGATATGAACAGATGAGTAACTATTTTAACATTAACGTTGTACTTCTACTAAAGGTAGAAGCAAAACTGCAAGGTAAGGGTGAAATTCTGGCTTGAACCACAGTACGGTGATGAGACTCTTGGCAGCAGTAAAACATTTGAACAGTGAGAATGTTTTAAAGAAGGCCGTACGTCCATGAATGATGATTCAGAGCCCACAGCAGTCATCGTTTCCGTGAACTTTCAGCGAATTGAACACCTCGGTGGATCAAAACTCAGTGGATAACTTGTCGCCAACTTGCGAAAGAGACGCATCTGTCTGTGCACACACAATCAGTAACCAACACCACTTGCAAATTACAGGAATTCATCTGGGAGTTATTGCCACATCCCCCATACAGTCCTTACCTCGCCCTAAGACATTTCTACATGTTTGGGCCGTTAAAGGAGTTCCTGGGAGGCCAGCGTTTCAGACGTGACACGGGCAGTCTAATCATGGCTCTGGCGTTCTAATAAAACTTTCTACCTTGATGGTATCCAAGCACTAGTAAAACACTGGGACACATAACACCATATTCTGCAGTCCCGGTTTGACTTGAACGACCCTCGTACTAGTAAAGAGTGTTTATTAGGATGGAAAGACTACGGGATGGAAGAGGAGGATGACTTCAATCATATTAGTGGCAACTTGAAACTGAGTTATTCCTGTCATGCTTGGTTTTTTTGGTGTGTATGTATGTGTGTGTGTGTGTGTGTGTGTGTGTGTGTGTGTGTGTCTATGTGCCTCACCAACTCCACCGAGAGCCTCCCAAAATAACTTTTCTTTGTTCGCACAAATCCACCTCACTCTAAATAAAACCTGCTTCACATAGTTGTGGATGGCTGACCCAGTGAGAGCAGTCTACAATTTTTATTACTGTCCTAAAAACTCAAATTTATCGAAAGCCTCGAATCCGAATGCGAATCTTCCTCTTTTTCTACTTCTACATTTTTGCATGTATTTGAGAATTTCTTAAGACATATTGTATAACCTTAATATATAATGAGTCAACTGTGAAAGATGCAGCAGGCACAATGATCATCATGTTAAAATAAAAAGCTCTTCTATTAAAACTGTCTGAGATCACTGAGACTGACTATGAGATCACTCGCATGTGTGGCTGTTAGAGCAACAGCTTTAGAAATATCTGTCTGATTCATCACACATCATGGAGCTTTGTGGAAATCCATATAGTCTTCATTTCAATAGACCCAGGCACTTTGATAGACATACAGTAAGCACGCATAGTGGCACATGTTAGATCTACACTCATTAATATTTCAGCAGGAAGGAACGGCCGGCTGTTGCATTTCTAATTCGCTTTTACGGACTGGAGGCTTGCCAAGCATAATGGAAAACAAGACCAGTTATACCGTATCCGTCCCAAGAACCGATCGTTCTTCTATTACATACCATGCACTATATTATTATACTATACTCTGTGTAGGAGGTGGCATGGTGGCTTAGGGTTTAGCACCGTTGCCTTGCACCTCCAGATTCCGGGTTCGATTCCTGCCTTGGGTCTGAATGTTCTTGGTGGGTTTCCTCCGGGTGCTCCAGTTTCCCTCCACAGTCCATAGACTTGCAGATTAGGCTAATTGGCATTCCCAAATTGCCCACAGTGTGTGAATGAGTGTGCGAGTGTGTGTGTACAGTATGTGTGCCCTGCGATTGATTGGCACCCCTTCCAGGGTGTACCCCGCCTCATGCCCAAGTCTCCTTGGATAGGCTCCAGGACCCCCCGACCCTGTATAGAGGATAAAGTGATACAGACGATGAGAGAGTACTCTGTGTACTCTGTTCATGGGCAGCAACATTGCAAGAGTTGTGCAGTAAATAGAAATGGCAAATTGTCAATTTTCAAATTTTATTTGTCACATACGCAACTATAATGATACACGATGATAACCATCATACACGGTGAAATGCTTAGACGATTCTCTATGGATTTCACAAAAACAATGCATTAAAGATAGAAATTTAAAAATAAATAAATACATTTTTTAAAATAAAATAAAACTAATTTTCAACTAAAAAAAAAGGTTTGAATACACAAAGTTACAGAATAAAATAAAATGAAAATAGAAATATATAAATATATAGAAATTACACAAGAGTTACAGAATGAGTAATGTGTAATTGAAAACTGAGAGGTATAAAAGTTTATGTGTGGGTATGACACACACATGAGATATGAAATGAAATCATTTGTGTTTTAAGCAGTACCTCATGCCATTGAACTGCCTGAACAAAACAGCTTCTAAGTCTGGAAATCTCTGACCATTATTTAGAAGTTCACTTCTAAATAATGTCATTAGGAAAACAATTCTCTCAGCGATTTCGAGAAATGCAAGCTGAAAATTTGTGGCAGTTGGATTAAATGTAATAACCGACTAGCATGACTGAATGGCGACAGCAGCTCTTTGGTCACATGATCTCTGATCGAAACATTCGTCATTTTGTCTGGCAAGCATGTCTGCGACAGGTAATTCCCCCAAGCTAAACAACAGTGAATCAAATTTTACTGAACGCATGATAAGAGACCAGATAACAGTCTCTGTATTTTGAGGAACTCCAGGCATTGGACATTTAAAGTACCCTTTAGTGAAACTAAAGCACTGTTTACGAAGAATTCCAGTGCAGTTTACATTCTGTTATTTAACACATCATCACACATCATGTTATTTAACACATCAAAATTCTGATCTATTTTTCTCCCTACACCAACACTCCCTACACTGTCACTCAATTATTTGTACTGACTAATGGCTGGAATCCCTGCAAATGCCAATCACGGGCCGCTGTTTTTAGCCATTTAGCGTGTATGATAAAACTTGTTTGTTAAAAAAAAGATTATTGGAAAAATATAATCTTTTGACAAAACAGTGTTTAAACATTAAGAATATAACAAATGCTCACTGTATAATACTAAATACCATGAGCAGCTTACTTAAAATATAACAAAAGCACCAGTCCAGTTCAACCCCGACATGTGCTCTAAATAAGCAAACGTAATGCAAGTACAAGACGGCACTGTGGCAAAGTTGTTAGCACCTCAAAGGCAGAGGGTTCGATTCCTGTGGAGTCTACCTGCTTGGTGGGTTTCTTCCGGGTACTTCAGTTTTCTCCTGGGTATTTTTGGCTCAGTGGTAGGTCTCTCACATGCCATGCAGAAGGCTCACTCAATGCCCAAACCCCAGCCACTGGATGCCGTACCGGTCACACACTCAGATAAAATGGGAAGGTTGTGTCAGGAAGGCCATTTGGCGTAAAACCTGTGCCAAGTTGTGTGTGAATCGGATGGTCCGCTGTGACGACCCCTAGACGAGAGCAGCTGAAAGACTATGTGATATACTGTAGTCTTATAATCTGTGATATATTGTCACCCTGTCTAGGGTGCACCATACCTCGTGACCAAAGGAAAAAGCTTCAGGTTGTGATATTTGGTTGTGATCATTCAGAAAATAAATAAATGAATGAACACAGCAAAGCCCAAACATATGAACGAGTTCCATTCCAAGAGCTTGTTTGTAAGTCCAATTTGTTTGTAAATCAAATAAAAATTATCTAGGTACTAGGATACTGACATAATTGGCTATACACAGTATTAAACAATCATGTTCCATGTTCCTTACATGATCTTTGTTAACATGATTTATGTTAAAAGAACAATCTCAAAGAGCATTTTCTCAATTATTTTCACTTTTGTCTCCATCGTTATTGCTTGCAGTATCATCTTCATCACTGCTGCTTTTACGCTTGCTTCTGGACGTGCTGAGGTGCTTAAAAAAAATGTTTAATGCAAATGTTTAAAAAACTCTTTAAAAGTTTGTAATCTGAAAAATTTCCGTATATAGGGTACTTACTGTATATTGGATATTTATTATGTTAACTTGATCGAACATTTATCCCTTAATTATGCTACCTGAGATAAAATGGTCGCTACACAAGCTCAAGGGACGCCATCAGAGGCTCGTCTTTCACCAGGATTAGCCTCATCTCCGTGCTGGATGGCTGATAATCACAAATCTGAATCACAAATTGGTTAAATTGTCTTTCAAGTTTTTGACCTCATGTTGTGGCATTGTTTGTGGCATTGTTTAAAAATAATAATAATCCACGAGTGTTTCTGTAAGACTTTGGTGTTTAATAAATGACACAGGTGTTCCTATTAATCTGGCTTGTAAGAGAGCTCAGCAGAGGCTTTCTGAATTCCTCAGATTTTAACGAATTAGGCCAACATCCTATCAGTGATCATAATCTAGTCAAGGATCTAGACAAGTCCTTTAATGTCATGATCTAACATCTTGGCACATTTAGCGTGTAACTGAGACAACCTGAACAAAACCTTCCTGCTGTTTATCAGATTGGATTTTGGCCTCATTCACAATAACCTCCAGGTTTATAGTCACATCATGAGGTATTTTCTGGATTAAATGTCTCTGCTTGGCAATATGTTCAGCTTGTTGGCTGACGAGACGCAAAATGACAATGTCATTATGAAATGAATATCATGCATCCAGTAATGAAAGCTCTCCTCTATTCGATGAGAGCACTTCCTGTTTCAGCTCAACACGCTAAACAAGCCCTCAGCTTAAAGGTCAGTCGGTGTTTCTCGCCACACAGCCTGAAATGCAAATGAGCGAAAACAGTCACTGGTTTCATCCGTTCAGGAAAAGCAAGAAAAAAAAAAAGCTCTGATGAAGGTTGCTTATTTGCATAAACTGTGTAAGCAAATTGCGTTATCATTGTATTCACTTGCTGCACCGTCAACACATGCGGCAGCTGGAAATGTCAGAGTACTCAGAATTTAAAGTATTCTTGTCATCTGTTCGGTGACAAATGCGGCTGTGAAATCTGGGGTTCAAAAAAAATTACAGAACTGGAGGTTCAAATCAAGACCATTTATTTGTACCAGGCTATACCTATTTATTTCTGTTGCAAAGTTGGCCATTTAAGCATGAGGCCCTGTAGAGGCCCTGTAGGGTGTGACTCATTTTTGGAGCCAGCCGCTAGTGGACATTTAAGGAACTGCACGTTTTGGCTCTTGTATGTTGGCCCTTGATTTAAAATGAGTTTTCAACTCAATTTCCAGTGTTCAACTCATTCCAGGTGTGCTGATTAAAATTTTAGTTTGCAACCAAATTGACATTCTTTTGTATAACATGGCACCATGAGCATACTTACCAACCTTACAACTGTCCTTGTAACATTTACATCTTATCATGATTTAGAGAATGCATTTTGTTTTATATAATTAATATGAGTAAGTCAGGATCTGGTTCTGACATTCAGGATTCAGGACGTATATAGCAGGACTGACTGCTAAAAAATGTGTCGCAACCTTGTGCACACACAATCAATCATGTTCAGATGTGAAATTATTGCTTCATATCACCTCCCAGTGGACACTAGAAGTACTGCTTTTTATTCTGAAGCTCATATTCATAAAACATCTTGCCACAAACAATATCTTAGAGTCTTAATAAAGCATTAGATTTATTATTACTATTATACAGATCTATTAGAGCTATTCTTTAAATATTATATATAAATATTGTAGAGTTATTTTTAGATCTTGGTTCTTTCTCCAGTGTGAGTTTAAACAGTTATGAGGTTATATTAGTTTTTATATAATTAAGTAATAAATGCACTAGCAGGACTGGGTCAGCCCTGTCTTTCAGAGATAAACAAATCATTTTTGGCATCCACATCAGATTATGTTTCAGATTATGTCCCCAAAATACGAATGAGTTCCGTTCCGAGAGCTTGTTCGTAAGTCCAACAAATACTAACACAATTATCTATACACAGTACATATATCAATACTAACATGTTCCATGATCTTGTCTATGTTCTTTTGAATCGTGCTGATGGTTGAACTATTCATGTTAAGAGAATGAGCAAACATTCTCTTAATTATTTTCACACTTGTCTCCATCGTTATTGTTTGGGGCTTCTTAGCATCATGACCCCTGCTGCACACACGGGACAATGTACGCCGGACATGTGATCTAACTTCTGCAATTAAACATGCACAAACACATGTTCATATCGAAAGTTTGTAACTCAAATTTCAGTATGTAAGGGACTAACTGTGTTAAGTGATTATTTTGTTTTTTAATGCAACAGCACCCCCAGTCTTTGTAAAGAGGTAATATACAGAATCAGGTGAAGAAGTGAGGCTTGGGAGTGATTCCTTCTAGCCCACGCTACAGATGGAAAAACATAGTGTAGT
>JAOVVB010000002.1:1615180-1628858 GCA_028570985.1 Heterobranchus longifilis
ATAATAAGGCGACTGAGAAAACATCACCAGGTGTGTTGAGCAGCAAGTTTCATTATAAAAAGCTTCTAGATCGAAGTTGGATTAAAAAAAACAACAAAGGTGTGTACGTGAGCATCCTTCAATGGGAATTATTTTTACAAAAATATATTATTCTTAAATAGTGTTCTTGAAAGATGTGGGAGTGGCGGCTCAGACGGCTAAGGCTCTTGGCTGTTGCTTTTTGGGTCTAAGGTTGCCAAATACTTGCCAATCAAATTTCAAATTTATATATATAAAAATAATAAATTAACACATACACACACACACTCACCCACGTGATTGTGTCTCTGTGTTGTCATCGCAGGATTGTTGAGATCTACAGCAGGAGGTTGCAAGGTAACTTCCTTCTCGTTACTCTCCCTCTGTCACTTCGACATTTTCCCATGTTCTTTGCACTCTTTCCAATCTTTTCTTTCCCAGGATACTTTTTCCTTGTTCAGATTGCTTTCTTTCTTTATGTTCTATTTTTTCTTTCTATTTTTTCCCCCTTTCTGTATTTCTATTTTTCTTGTTTCTTTCATCTTTCCTTCTTTCTGCCTTTCTGTCATTATATCACTTTTTCCGTTCTTTCTTTCTCATCAAATTTGATTTGTTCATTTTTCTCATCCTGTTGATCATCTTCAGCCCTTCTGTCATCACCATCTCACCTTTTTTATGTCTCCTGCCTACAGTATGAACCATAAGCGACACACAGGGGTCGCGATCAGTCACCTCACATCAGTGTTGTCCGTCATCTGGCATCACGCTTTTCCTCTGTCTGCAGCTCCTCCTAAACTGTTCATGGGAATTTGATAAAAAAAAACCTTCACAGAACATTTATTAAGAAGTTTTGATGTGCATGAGCTGTTGCGATTTTCAAATTTTTTTTTTTTTTTTTTAATGCTGGTGGTCACATGTCTATTCCTTTTTTCCTTTTGCTCCTCTCTCTATTTTCTCTTGTGTCTCTTTTATTTTTACTCCTTTTCTCTCTTTTCAGTAGGAATGCACGATTTGATAAAAAAATTTTAAAAAAAATCACATTGCAATTATTTTCGACGTAATGCAATTTTTAAATATTAAACATACCATTTATCGAGGCTAACGGGTAATGACGACACAAATTATTTTATGGAGAGGATGTTTGCTACCTCCAAAAAAATTAATTAATTAAAAAAAACGTGTGTATATATATATATATATATATATATATATATACATATATATATATGTACACTGTATATATTTTAAAGAAATATATAAATTGATAAATTACTGACAACTTATCTTAACTTCCTGACCACACGCAGGGTTTGGGATTAAGTAATTGCACTGGTCCATTTTGCGAATTTGTATGCGATTAATTGTATAGCACTCCTTTTCAGTCAAGTTGCACTCAAACTGTGTGCATCTGTTAAGTTTGGGGTGTGTGTGTGTTCTGTCTCTGAGATGTTAATGCCCAGATTTGCATTAATGATGTATCACACACCTGGAAAACATCTGTATCATTGCATTGTTTTTTTTTGTTTTTTTTCGTTCAGTTCAGGAACGTCTCACTAAACAGATCGCCGTCGCCATCACCGAGGCTCTGCAGCCCTCCGGGGTCGGAGTGGTCATCGAGGCAACGTACGATCTCCTTTACGCACACGCCACCTGTACACATTTTGGTGTTAAGTTTAAACTCATGCTTAAAAAAGTCCAGTTCCAGAGATGAAGTTTAAATACTGTGTGTTGTACATACACACAGTTCATATTTGTGTTGTCTCTCTCTCCCTCAGTCACATGTGCATGGTGATGCGAGGTGTCCAGAAGATGAACAGTAAAACAGTGACTAGCACCATGCTTGGCGTTTTCCGCGAGGACCCCAAAACTCGAGACGAGTTCCTCACGCTGATCCGGAGCTGAGACGAGCCTCACGTGTAGATCAGATGCCCTTCTCAGACACGTCCATCAATCATTATCATGTTGTTTCAAGATCGGCCTTTTTGTGTGCGTGTGTGCGTGTGTGTGTGTGTGTGTGTGTTCACTTGAACCAAGACTTTGAGAGTTTTTATTACCATTTTTAAATGATAAAATCTGCTACAGGTCCATGGATTTAAATTCTAGTATAGCCAATTGCTGAAACAAGATCGTGTTTTGTTATTATTATGATGATGATAATGCATTTTGAATCACTTACATATATTGGATCATTTGGCAAATGCATTTATCCAAAACCACTTAGGAATAATGATGAGGGTTTAAACATCAGTCAGTAACCCAACACTGACCTGCTGACAGTCCTGGGATTATTTTAAACATAGAACCCACCACGGCTGTACAGTATTTATATTCGCACATGCGCGATCTGATCTGTTCTGCATTAAAGCTGCAGTATGTAACATTTCCCCATGGAAATAGTGAAATGCGTAAAAAAAATTTCATTCAGTACAGAAAACAAATGTTTACTTATGTTGGTTTAAGTCACCCAGGAGACCCTAAAATAGTAAGTTCTGTTGGATAGGATTTCATGATTCTGGTCTTTGCTTCCCCCATAACGAGGTGGTTGAGCTTGTCATCATAAACTAATTCATACAACGTGGAAGCACCATGCATTTTACTTAAAAAAAAAAAAAAAAGAAACATTTCTGTGCCATTTGCTTACAGTAACGTAATAAAGCCAGAGAGGTCTCCAAATCCCCAAAGATTACCTACTGCAGTTTTACCCGACAGCGCCGAGCACACGCAGACGAGCTGAAAGAGAAATCAAACCATTTCCCCCATCTTATATACTGTATGTTCAATGTAAAAAAAAAAAAAAGTACAACCTAATCAAGTTTAATGTTCAAGTGAGAGGAAAGTTATACATTTGAGGTGATAGTGGTGTGTTCCCAAACCATACATTTAATTTTAGAACATTAAAAAGATAGTAATAACAATAAACAGATGAATCCAAATCATAAAATACAGTTCTAAGTAGTTTAAACTACAACACTGTTTCTGATAGTAGAGGGGACTGGAAGATTCTGATTGGTTCAAATGTATAGATGCTGTGTTTCTGATATAGACTTTAAACTTACGGAGATTAGAGATTCTAACTGTGTTAAACATAGACATCGGTCCTGACAATGGCAACTTGAAGAGTTTAATCGGTTTAAACTTATAAATGCTGTGTTTCTGATTGGTTTAAACTGATTAGTTTAGACTAAACGATTGGTTTAAATTAATTGAGATTGAAGATTGAAATTTTTTTCCAACTGATAAAGGTTTGAGATTTTGACTGTGTTGAACATAGACACTGTGTTTCTGATGTTTGCAATTAGAAGATTCTGATCGGATGAAATTGATGGAGGTTTGAGATTCTGATTGGCGATGTTTTGACCATGTTAAACATAGAAACGGTGTTCCTGACGATGGCATGGGGATGATCATGATTGGTTGAAACTGATAGACGTGACTTTTCTTCTTTTAATTTGATGGCCTAAAAGAATAACTTTAATTTAGACTTTACAAAATTTCAGTTTAATTGTAACCAGGGATCAGTGTATTCATACAGTGCTGTAATTTTTGTCCCTTGTCAGTGTGTGAGGTGTGTAGTTCAGTCATCACCCAAACTGTATTAACTCCGTGTAACTGATGAACTTCAGCCTTCTAAACATCTGTATCGAAGGCCATCAGTGTTCTTCATACCTCTGATACAACTATCTTCTTCTTTTTCTTTTTTTTTTTTTTTTTGTTGTAGTTGAGATGTACTGTAGATCTCAGCTTTGGTTGGAATGTTGAGAAATGTGCACTTTGGTATCACAGCATCGGTGAGGCACATGAGAGAAATATTTTATTTATGGACATCATTTGGCAAAAAAAAGAAACGCTTAAAAGTAACTTAAATGTTAAAATTCATATAAAATGTTACATAACACAATTATATTATATCAGGTTTAGGTGAAATACTGTATTAGGGCATTTTTATTATCCAAAAGTCATTTGTTGTGTGTGGTTTTTTTTTTTTTTTTTTTTTTTTTTATTTAGTCAGAAGACTGAATATAGAATTTTTGATATAGTGTGCCTGTTTCTGTTTTGTGTGTGTGTGTGTGTGTGTGTGTGTGTGTGTGTGTTTAACGTAAATGTAAGTGAGAAGGTGAGCTCTTAGCATTAGCGCTCTAGCATCGTTCACGTGGCCTTCTTCACCGAGACTCGCCCAGTCCTGTACACATTTCAGTGTTCATTTACAACAAACTCATGTTAAGTTAATAAGAAAATAAATTATATCTTTGAAAGTCACTCGTTACCATGTTTATCATTTTTCTACTTGTACTTGGAACCTATAGTTTTTATTATCATTATTATTGTTGTTTTAAGGAAACCCTACAGGAAGTAAATCTCCAAGGAATGGATTCCAGTTTGGTCTTCTGCAGTCACAGCTTTTGACATATTCCTGTTTCTGACTTGCTTTTCTGCTCATCAACAATGTAAAGTGTGGCTGATAATTAACCGAATATGTCCGTTATCTTTTCTCACGTTATCTCACTCCTCTAGAAAAGTGTTTCCCCTGTAGAACCGATACGTACGCAGGTCTGTGTGTGTGTTCCTATTTAAGTGGCTAGTAGTCATAATCGTTAATTTTGAACTGGAAAAACTTTTCTTAACTTTATATTAAAAGAAGAAGAAGCTCAGATCTACACCAGAAGCCTTAAACAGAACCCAGGAGAACTTAAAGCCTTTAACAGTATGCATCACTGTAATATCTACTTCTCAAAAAAACAAAACAAATAGAACGCTGAAAACTGTTGATGCATTAATCATGGAATTAATCATTTGTCACACATTTCTCTTTTCGTTCTTACGGCAAGCGAAGTCCACTTATTGAACCCCGTCGTTTCCAGGCGTATCAAAGCCTCCTTTTATCTCACATCCATGGCACCACCACATGCTTCTGATTAGTTTAGAGATCAGAGCGAAAACAGCGCTTTACACTCAACACATTGCAGTGTTCACGATGAGACCCGACTCTGTCCTGAAATCTGATTCATCTGATGCAAATTGTAATTGGTCCATAATTACCGATTAAAGATGGGTTCGATTTTGTTGATGCGGTGGTGCAGCATTACCGTCTCACAGCTCCAGAGTTCCCAGTTTCATCCTGATCTCAGGTTCATGTCCGTCTGGAGTTTCCATAGGGTTCTTCCTGGGTTTCCTCCCAACCGTCTAAAATATTCAGTGGGTCACTTGGTGATGCTTAATTACCCCTTAGATATGTGTAATGTAATGCAATGTACTTTTTTGGACACACTCGATTATCCATCATGACCAGGATGAAGCAGATACTAAAGATCCTTTTTCAAAAGTTACTCTTTAATACTTTTTTTTGTCTGTGGTTATTACAAAAAGATGTCAAGCATTGATCTCAAACACAGACAACACATAGTTTTTTTTGTTTTTAAACATATACAGAACACACAGCGTTCACACTCAACATAAAGACACACACACACACACACACACACACTCTCAGACAAATCTGAGCATCAGATCTGAGCCGGTTCACGCCTGATTCAGACACACAAACTTTGCGTGTATTCGTATCTCCCTTATTACACACAAGTAAAAGAAAAACTACTGAAGCCGAAAAAGTCTCAGTATTGAACCCGAGGTTTTTTCTTGCCGTCTCTTTTAAGGTAGCGTTCAGCAAACTTCTCACAGGAGAAGAAGAAAAGAAGAGAAAAAAAATAATAAACCGAGAACGTTCATGTCAAGTTGCAGCGTTTGTTTAAAAAAATACATGTACAAAATTACAAGACATTCCATTTACTCGCAAACGTGACAAATACAAATATATTTATATGTTTATATACACACGCACACGTATCTGATTGTTGTACAGATAGGTTGTTGTACTGTAGAATTCATATAACTTCATATCAGCATCGAAAGTACCTAAGCAGTACTGAAGGCCAATAAAAGGACCCTTTTATATATGAATCAAAAACAATCTGTACTTTTTTTTTTTATTACAGTCAATGCTTCCAGCTTTGTTATTAACCACTAAATATTTAAATCCATATAAAATCCTTTACATTTCGACTAAATATCCGCGTCAAAAAAACAAAACAACAAAAAAGAAGAGAAAAGGCACTGCCATTTGTTATTCTAAATACGACTTCCCAGCTTCACATGCATTTTTAAAATATAAATTACTTTTTTTTTTTTGGTAAATTTTCCTTTTTTTTTTTCAACATATGATGATCCTTAAAATATATATGTATATAATATTTATATTTATATATATGTATGTAAGCCTGCAGTCAATACAGGACATCTACAGGACGGCTCTTGAAGATAATTAAAGGACACAGTAAAGCGGTATAGGATACAGTATAGATGCAGGTTGTTTTCTTTTTTAAAAAAGAAAGAAAGAAAGAAAGATAAGTACGCATGAACTCAGCCAGTATAAAAAAAATAATAAACACTTTGGAATATCTTTCTGTTTGACCTTTTGGTTGCAGTCGTGTGGAGTTACAAACGGAGACAAAATCAGGCTGTACAATGGGTTGCCGGTTTATTAGGTACGCCTAATTTCGCACTCTCAGTCAGGGCAGACCTGGTGGGTGTGCTTAATAAACCTGTGTATACTGTATGTGTGGCTTTGTGTACAGGCAAACCGAATTCTGATTCGATTTGGATCATCATGCCATGAGTAGATGCTAAAAGGTCTGAATGTTTTTTTAGGGAGACTTTATTTGTTGTTTAGGAAGGAACAATTAAAACGTGATCTTTGTAGGCGGACACCAGTGCAAGGTCAAAAGCTAGACCTATATATATTATTTTTTCAAAAGTCATTTTGTTAATACATTTGATCAATTTTCTGTTTTCTTGGTGTACACAGGCTGGCCCAAAAATCTGCATCCACATACATCCAAGTATTTTTCCTTTTATAAAGTGTGATTTTCTTTTTTCCCTTTTTATTTTAAACTCAAGATGGCGCCAAAACTAACACTAGAAGGTCAAATTGAACCTGATCTAAAGCCACCCGATATTTGGTCTTTGGGCTGATCTGAAGTCCGCATCTTATCAGAACCGACCCGGAACAATCCAAAGCACTAAAGGGGGACATCAACTCTGCGTGGAACATCATCGGATATAATAAAAAATGTTCAGCGTTCTTGTCTTCAGTGTATACACAAGTGATATGTAGTTGGGTGCATTAATGTGAGCATTTACTGTAATTTATGTAATTTTATTAGATGAATTTAAGCTTAAGGATCCAGACTTTTAAGTCTTTGACTGGTGATTAAATTTTGACTCAATTCAATCTATGTTTTTCATCATCATTCTCAGATTTCAGCCTAAGGGTTTTCCACACATACAGTACAGTATTAATCCACGTTAAGAGACAGCATAAAAAGCGTGTTCAACTATTTTCCGAAAGCATCTTCTTACGCTGAGGCCACACGACTGCAAAAAAAAAAAAAAAAAAAACATCTGAGAAGTCAGCTTTATTCGTCGATCATCTACAACGATGTGCTAAAAAAACAAAAAACACTGAGGCCTAAACTCCATCACTGCACTGTACAGCATGCGATCGGCCCTCGGGATCCCAGAGCGAGCGATTTACAAGACAAATCGAGAACAAACTCAAATAAGGACTATAAAATACAGAGAGAAAAAAACAACAACAACAAATTAACAAAATGATATGAGATGTACTTATGGTTACCAGCCATAGCAAGTTAATACATACGGTATCTTAAATAATACAGCTAATGAATACAATAACCTCTGCAACAATAATAGAAAAAAAAAAAGAACGAATAAATAATCATTTGAATATGATAATAGGGTTCGTTCAAATGGCAGTGTTGAGTGGCTAAACAAAAATGCAAACACACCGCTCGAATGAGACCCACACACACATAAACACGCACGAAACCTCACGGCGGTTTAAGCGCATGCTTCTATAAAACATTTTCCTTTAAAGGTTAATTGTATCTAGGAACGAAGCCTACTCGTTCAGAAAAGCATCTAGAGTATTATAGAACCATCTCAAATTTAAAGCACTATTATATGACGCACAAAAAGGAGGCATTTTGTCTGCTTTTTAGTGTGTGTGTGTGTGTGTGTGTGTGTGTGTGTAAGGCAGTGATAGTCAGTCCATGCTCTGCCCCATCTTTTTCAACTCACAATAAGAGTATCATTCTTAGGGAACGTAGCAAAGTGCCTCATTCTGCGCCTTCAAGTTCAAGTCTCTAGAGAACAAGAATGGAAATTTTCTCAGGTTCGTTTCAGAGGACAGTCGCCTTTTGACAGTTGAAATTAGTCACAGTTTCACGTTATCATAAAGGGATCGGTGTGATTTCTGAAGAAAAGAAGCAGCGCTGATAAGAACAAGAAACTTCAGGACTCATGACCGAGCTAGCTAGCCGCCGTGAACCGATTATTGCTGAAATTCTGTAAATGTAAAAACTTAGCACAAAAGATCTGCCTGCTTTTCTTCTGATTTGAAAATCACATCTTTTGCTCGCAAGAACTTCAAGAATAAAGAAGAATTAGCAGTGCTAGGTAAATTACACGTGGCAAAGTCAGCTAACTTTGATTGTTAGCACAAAAAAAAAAGAAAGAAATTAGGATTTTCCTGACTAGAATAGCATAGACTAATAGTTTTAGCTAGTTATCTAATTAGACAATAGCCAGCTAGATCTACAGATTAGACAGATTGCTAGTTAACTAGCCAACATCAAGGCTTGGTGCTATCTAGTTAGCAAAACTAACAATGAGCAGCTTTGAGAACTCGGCTGCATGTTAGAAAACTGAACTTTAAGTCACGGCTCTCCTTTCCTCTCGTTTCTGTCACGGTATTCTTTAAAGTGTTGAGAAAGTGCCACGTTTCTTCAGCAGAGACTCCTTACTCAGCACTTTGGACTATTTTTCTGTAACTTCCTCACTTTGCTAACGTGCGCTAGCATCTTTGGACGTGATCTAGCTTGAGGTGCGGCTGTGCGTGAAGCCAACAGCCTGTAACTCTGTTTCATAACTCTGTGGTATTGTAGTGTATTATTGGCAGTGAAGAGCAAAAAGCGGACACAGGCTCTGTGAGTCATGCTAGGGTTGTGTACGTGGGACTTTTTTTAATGACTTGTTTTATATAATTTTTTTTTTTTTTTTTTATATTTTCGAACCCTGATTCTATGCTATGGTCTTGTAAACCAGTCTAACCCAAAACAAGATAAAATACCCACTAATAAAAGTTACACAAGCACATGGTCTTTTAAATGAAACTTTCTTTGCCTCACTCAAGCTTTATATCTTACTCCTCAAGTAACTCTCACATAGATCTTTTTTTATTTTCTTCTTTATCCACATGCCCGAGAGCACCACCCTAGTTCATGACCTCCTGTGTGTTCTCCGGCACACTTCGCCCAATCTATTGCACGTAAAAAGTGTTTGCTCAAAAGAGTTCAGCGTTTCACAGCACCGAGTACAAGATCGAACAAAATGCGTTCAAGCCAAACTGATGCTTTTGATTGTGCAGAACAACAGAGGAACAGTTCTGAGAGTAAAAACTGCATTTTACTAGTGCTCCGATACCATCAATGGGTAGAAATGTTTTCTCAGAGCCATGATCGGACTGCCTTCTGTTCTGTTATTCTGCGCAATCAAAAGCCCCGTTTGACTTGAACGCCCCACATATAAGGCAAAAAAGAAAAATTATATATATATATATATATGTATGATACACAGAAATCTATAAACCCCTCATTTCAAACCCGGGGCTTTAAATAAAAATTCCTAAAAATAACATCAACCCTTACAAATTTCTAATCAACGTTTCGTTTCATGCAGAAAATCAAACAGCTCCTCGAATCGACGATGAAAAAGAGGAGAAAGGTCACAAATTTAGAACTAAAAAGCTTATTCCACACTGTAAACCTACTAACCTGATATGCTTATAGACCACCTGACCTTAAGACAACACTGTGGTGGAACAAACAAACGTAAGAATGTAGTGTCATCTAAAGGCTAAATTCATCCTAGCGTTTTGTTTGTTACTGAAGCGTCCCAGAGCAGTGTCTCAGTCCGGGTACTGTAAGATAAACATTATCTTCTAGTCTTTATACAGTGAGTCTTTCTGTGAACGTGTATCGGGTTTAACACTTATAAATAAAGTAATAGTTATTTAATATATAGCTAGTGATAACTTGTTTGCTCTAATCAGACAGTTCCTGGTCAGAATTGTTTTAGTCCTCGCGCCCACAACCCTTCAGCACAAATAAGTATGCTTTCTGACGGATGCCTGAACGTCCATGTGAAGGCACATGATTGCGTGTTACATCATTCGGCCACCAGATGGTGCTACAGACTGGAGTCGGGTACCTCCAATCACTCCAGCAAACGGAACGCATTACGCAAAACAAACAGAGCTCTCTAAAGCCTTGTGTCCATCTAGATTCATGTATCTGTTTACAATCTAAGCATATAACTGAGAGAACCACTTCAGCGTAGCCTTTTACATGACTCTGACTTCCTGTTAACCTTCTTCCAAAGACATTCACATACACAACAAACACAGTCGAGGTCTATCAAATAAGATTCCAAGGCGGAAATCTTGCCAAGCTTCTTTTTCCATTGCAAACAAACACGTCCGCCGTAGCCTGACTTACCACATGCCTTCGTCCACTTCCCTTGACGTCCAAATCCATACGACATTCCTTCCACCCCTTGTTCTACCTCACATCCTCTGCATGCTTACATCACTTCCCTTTCCCTCTTTGCACTCTCTCTCTCTCTCTCTCTCTCTCTCTCTCTTTTTCCCTGTCTTTCTCTCTCTGTTATTTCTTCCTCTTCTGCCCTCTGACCAACGCTGCTCCTCACTCTTCCCAGTTTCACATCAGCTTCCCGAATGCCGGGGAATTTCCCAAAAGAATCTGAGAAAAACTTTGTAAACTAACGTTGGAAGTTGCTGTTGGAGATGATAACTGATAGACGTGTGTAAACAACTTGTTTTGCTGATTCCATGCGAGTTATGATCAGCTCTTGGCTTTTAGTGTGTGTTTTGCTGATTACCGTCCTTTTTTTTTTTTTTTTTGATTTTTGGTGGAAGCAGCTTTACCATCCTTAAGCTCTTGTAGATCGCTCCTTCCTCTGTTCTCTTCTCAACGTACACCAAACCTCATACAGTACCTCTGATTAATTTCTTCTCTTTTTATCTCCCAAAGAAATATCCAACACCTAACATTAAAAACAAGTAGTCATGGCAACGACGATGATGATGGTGATGATAATTGATGATGATGATGATGATGATAACAGGAGCTCGGTCAGTTGCAGCAGGCTTTCAGAAGAAGGTGAGTGGTAGCTGGTAAGCCACACCCCACCAGCCGTTACTTCCACTACCATTGGATGTGTTGGTTAGATGTTCAAGTACATGGGTAGAGTTTAAGGACAAAGTGGGTGTATGCCAAACAGATGGTTGTCCCCTCCATTGTCTCTTTGAATCGTGGTTAGCTCTGCCACCTTTTCGTGCTTGGCTTTCAGATCGTGGATGTCCGATCGACACCATCTACAAACACACAGAACATCACAGATGAGATAACGTTTGTGATAACTCTCTGCTTATAAGTGTCAGTGAAGGAGGTGTGTCCTATGCAGCTGCCCATATCAGTAAAGAAATCATGGCCTCTGTGCATATCAGGATCAGTGAAGGAGGCGGGGCCTTACTGTCTGACAGTTTCAAGGGGTAACCTCTGGTTAAAAAAAAAGAATTTCCAACATAGAAGTGTTATGCAGTTCCTTGAACGACCACTAGGAGCTGGCTTCAAAAGGGGGTCAATCCCCATAGAGACAAACTGATTTTTGGTCTACATAGCTAGATCTCCCATTCACGACACCTGTGCAAGTGGTGTTTATTTATTTATTTATTTTTATTAAAATTTTATTTAGCCATACAAATGTATAATCAGCTGATTTGAGTGACATCGGCATTGCAGGTGTCAAACCGCTTGCTGTCCGCTATGCTAGTTTAACCTCCCATAAAAAATGTAGGATGTGACACAGGATGGCGTGTAGAGTCTGGATGGCGGAGTTCAATCAAATTCATAGTATATAAATTTTAGCTAAGCTAAAGCCAGGCTAGCTGGCATGTGGTAACTGCGTGTTACATTTCTGAATAAAGTAGGGTTTAGGGTAGTCAACTTCTGCCAAGATGTAGACGATAAGAACCCTCACACCTGAGCTTCAAAACCGCTTTAGAAATTATTTATTGATTTGTTTGTTTATTTGATTATCAGCTAAATACCCATTGTACAAAAAAATGTCAAAAGGGTACTACATGAGTGAAATGAATTATGCTCATGAGTAGAAAGTGCAGTGGGGAAATACTCCGGAGGGGGATGGGGGTAAGTTTTGGCTGAACGTGGTCCAGGAACACAGCCAGCTCTGTGGGCAGCGGCTCGGGCATTCCTGAGCTCACCGCAGTGCCTTACTCTGCTCCAAACACACAAAGCCGCACTTGTCCGGCCACTGAGGGTCTCTGTCTCAGCTCGGCTACTAAAAAACACACACACCCTCTTTATGCGAAGGGAAAACTCCGCTTTATACGGGAACGGTCACCTTTTTTTTTTTCCCGCAGCCTTAAGTCACACCCAGAGTAGCGGGGTTATTCAGCAGTCTGACGGATTTGCTTGGGTTTTGTTGTGGCTGCTGCTCTCGGCTCGGGTTACGTCGGCCAGGAGTAACCAAGGAGCTTCGCCTGAAACGTCTCAGAGACGGAAAAGTACATTCTTGCTTCGTCCAAAAGCTACATTGTAATTTTCCTTTTGCGGCTCGGGGGCCGACGGTGGAAGCACGGCTGCAGTGTTCGACCTAATTAAGGAGGATGCCGTTTCAGACGTTTCGCCGATAAAGAGCGCTTTCTGTGCGTGCTTTACGGCATAACGGGCCAGTATTCACTGCTACCTCAAACCATGTTTGTTCACATTCCAAACGCTTTGCATTTGAGGCCAAAAGCACAAAATGTACCCTTCCAGGGTTTCCACTGCCTTACAGGAGCACTGCCTTAAAGGCACAGGAGGAAATTCTCATCCTGGAGTGCTTTAAAGAGCTCATTTTTCCATTTACCGCAAATTGAGTCCATCAATTGGGCATGTATACAGAAAGATAGATACGGGCCGGGCTAATAATAGTCTTTTTTATACTAATAGGCTATACTAATAGTGACAGATAAAACATTTAAAAAAGCTAATAAGCATGCCCGTCCAGCAGGTGGCGATAGTATGTCATAAACACAAAAAAAAATGCCCAACTAAGGTACATGCAGCATCATGATGGGCACGTCTGGGTTTTCAAAAACATCCATTTGTTTTTTTTTTTATACTAATCTATTTTTGTTAGCATGTAACCGATTACTGAATTATAGACACTGAAGTGTAAGAACATTAAAAGATTTACCTTCTAGAGCGTGTTCAGTCATACTTCGGCACAGAGACTCCAACCGATTATTAATGTCTGGCTCCGTCACAGGAACCTGCAGATCTGCGACCAAACATAAACATGACAGAAAAAAAAAACACAGTTGTGTGGCAATTAGTAAAAGGAACAGTCAAGTAGAAATATATATCTCTTCTGTATTTCTCTACCCATCCCGAGGCATCTGGAGATTGTGCCAGCTTTAGTAGACAAAGGCCAACCCTGC
>JAOVVB010000002.1:1679672-1689871 GCA_028570985.1 Heterobranchus longifilis
TGACTCCACACGCGGTAGTGTTTTTAAAGGGAAAGTAATCGAAATAATCGACCTGGGAAAATTTGATCGATTATAGGCTCTGAATGTCGATTTCGATTACTTTTTGCCCAGCCCTACTGACAGGGTTGTGATATTTAAATCTCAGCCCCCGCCGATAGTGCAGGAAATATACTCATAGCAGCATAAACATACCACCAGGCCACGTGTCACGTCGATATAATTAAACTCACAAATATTTGCTCAGGTCCGGTAGTTTGCTTTGCATGTGGTCCGTTTGCAGTAATGCATGAAACCAACAGATATTTGTATAATTATAGTATGAATTATATTTATTGGTTTACCCAATAAACTGACATTAGTGCATTTCCTAAATGTGAAATATTTTTTTTTTGCTTTTAACGCATTAATGCAAATTAATACTAATTGTTTTGTACTACACTTTCAGACCGTATACTGTTAAACGACCACTGAACCCTCTGGTCTCGAGCAGTGGTAAGACTTTTGGTTTCTATGTGTGGTTTTGCCTTAGAAATTAAATACACAACATACAAAACAAAAATAATCTTCTAAACATTAGGCTGTGTTTTTTAAATTAACTCAGCTTTGTTGTTTGTGTTGCAGGAGACAGTGAAGGTAAGAGACATTTATGTGAAATTGAGTTAATTTGAATGTTGATTTAATTGTCTTGAATCTTCTAATAATTAACAAAGTGTTTTTTTAAGTACTAAGTTGATAATTGTGCTAAAGTTTTAACATAAAGCTTGTATTAATGTTTGTCTAGTTCTAAAATCTTAACTATTCCAATATTCTAAAGTTTTTAAATGTCAAATTTTAAAGCTTGCCTTAGTTGCAGCAAAGTTTAACTGTAAAAGGCTTTTTTAACATGGAAAGCTTTTCTTGGTTCTAAAGCTGGTTTTAATCCTATGATCTAAATGCTCATTCAATATTTTATTACAAAGTTTAACTGTAAAGTTTTAAAGGCTGGCAATTTTTTTAAACATAATTTTTAAAAAAGTTTTAAAGCTTTGTCTTAACTGTTCTAAATATTCTAAAGGCTGACTTCTGTTGTTTTATGTGAAGTTCTTCATTATTGGAAGGTTTAACTGTAAAGTTCTAAAGACTGACATAATTGTTCCAGTGTATTAAAAACTGACTTGCTTTTTATAATCCACTAGTTTCATTATAAAATAATTCTTGATATAAATCTTTCCACAAACATTTGAAAAGTTAATTGTTCCTAAGCTCTAAAGGTTGACTTAAATATTTAATATAGACATCTGAAGCTTGTCTCGATTGTTGTAAAAATGTTAAGGTAATCCTAATTGTCCTAAAGTTCTAAAGGCTGTATTAATAATTTTACTATAAAGTTCTAAAGCTTGTCTTATTTGTTCTCAAATTTTGAATAGTTATTTATTATTTTAATTTAATTTATTTTAATACTTGTAATTATCTAAATGCTTAATCACTGCTCTTATTGGAAACCTTAGCTATAAAAGTTTAAACATCAAGTTTTAAAGGCTGGCAGTCTATATATTTACAACATTCTAGCGCTTTTCTTAATTGTGTAAAGTTTTCAAGCTTTGTCTTAACTCTTCCGACATTCTAAAGGCTGACCTCTAAAGATCTAAAGGCTGCTGTTTTATATAAAGTTCTAATGCCTGTTTTAATTATTGAGAAGTTTACCTGTAAAGCTCTGAAGCCTGACATAATTATTCCAATGTTTTAAAAGTTGACCTACATGTTATAAATCCCTAGAGATTAGGGTTTGGTACCGAAACCCGATGCCAATATGGCACCGGTACCTATATACTGTATACTAGATGTACCTAGATACCTGTATGTACTAGAACTGATTGAGACCGCAGATTAAAAAGACCACCCTATTTAAGTTGAATTAATTGCTGAATTTTTAAGATGTTGAAACTTTTTTATATTGTGAATGTCAGTGTAACCGAACATCCAGTTGTAAAGCTCTTTTTGTATTTCAGGGGGATTTTACAAGTGGCTGGAAGGTAAGCAGCAGTTGTTTCTCACATGTGCATGTGTTGAAGTGCGCATTTTGTTCTTTATCATGCTTTTTGTCCCTATTTAGGTCTGTGTGTGGAGAAAAGAGCTTTCTTCAGGCTTGTCTCTGGACTGCATGCTAGCATAAATATTCACCTGAGTGCCAGGTACCTGCTGGATGGTGAGTCACATTAATGGTCTGTTCAAATGTTTGCAATTATGTATAATTAACGTGTGGCCTTAAGCTGAGAAATTTTGCTTAACGTAAAAAGTTTTCTAAACCCAAACCAGAACAGCTATATCTATCTATCTATCTATCTATCTATCTATCTATCACCGTTAAACATTGCCTTATATTGATCAGATAACTGGTTTGAGAGGATATGGGGTCCCAACGTTACTGAGTTCCAGCTGAGATTTGACGAAGAACTGACGAAAGGAGAAGGACCCAAGCGTCTGAGGAATCTCTACTTCCTTTATCTGATCGAGCTCCGTGCCCTGGCTAAAGTCATGCCTTTCTTTGAGCGTCCCTCCATCCATCTGTACACGGGAGACCCGGAACAAGACAAGCAGATTAAAGATCTGCTCTTAGAGCTCCTCCATATGGCCAAGTAAGAGGATGATAAGCAGCTTTTTACACGAGAGGTAGATTGTTATTTCTTCATGCAGGTTTATTTGAAAGCAACACATTTGTCCTTCCAGGTCTTTCCCATTGCACTTTGATGAAACCACTCTGTTTGCAGGCGATAAGAAGGAAGCAGCAAAACTGAAAGTCAGTACATGGCACCTACATTTCTTTTCAGTAAAAAAAACAAACAAGCATTAACGCATTAAACTGTGTTAAACTGATCTGTTACTCGTCTGTTCATCAGGAAGACCTCAGGCTGACCTTTAAGAACATCTCCAGGATCATGGACTGCGTAGGATGCTTCAAGTGTAGACTGTGGGGCAAACTGCAGGTACAATGAGCAAAAGTTGTCCCTAATGTCCCATGACGGATCTGAACGAAGTATCTATGTTGGATTACTTTACATTTTGTATCTACGTTAATTACATTAGTTCTGAATTTCTCATTTAGACCCAGGGTTTAGGTACAGTTCTGAAGATCCTGTTCTCCGAGAAGCAAATCGAAACACTTCCCCAGTCCAGTAACGCCAAACCGTCCTTCCAGTTGAGTCGGCAGGAGATCGTTTCCCTCTTCAATGCTTTCGGGAGGTACGTGACAATTCATAGGTAATCATGGGACGTTGTGAGTACTACATAGGTAAATCATAAAGGTTTGTGACTGTTCAGCTCAGTGGAGTCAGAAGTACACCATAAGTGATTCATGACATTTCGCGGCCAAAGTTATGGCATGTGACGTCATGGATATGACCACCAAGAATTTCAGTTCAGGATGAAAAAGTTTGGGAATGTGGGAAAGCCCTTTTACTAATAAGTTATATCTTTTTCTTCTTTTTCAGAATTTCAACAAGTATTCGAGAACTGGAAAACTTCCGGAAACTGCTATCTGACCTCAAGCAATGAGGTGATCCAGGCCTCTTGTTCCCTGACGTGCGTGAACAGTCAGCTATCTGTCAACCAAGACATGTTTGAAAATGCAAGTTTGCTTCTTCAGGGTTCCACAGGAGTAAGAAGGAGATCATAGCTAGCAGTTAAGCCAGTCATGTATACCGTATTATTCATAAATATGGACAGAACAATGTTGCAGAAGTGAAAACAGTACGAGTGACATTTGGAAGCTGAATCACATTCTTTCTCAGCATGCAGTCTGGTGTGGCTTGGCGCTAATTGTTTAGGTATGATGCTTTAAGCAGTCAAACTGTTAGCTTATAAGCTCTCTTTATAAGGTCTGTTGGCTACAGAAGAAAACTTCAGCCACCAAACATGTCTTAGTTGACAGGTTATAATTGAAAAAAAGGAAAAATATATAATTTTTGCCAAACAGTTTATTTAGTCGTAACTCAGGAAGTGTGGTTTAAAATAATGAGAAACTTTACAGTTGAAAGAAAGTCTCAGTGAGGAGTTCTGTGAAAGTTACACGTCCAGATGAGTTTTTACTGAAAGAGATGCCCCTAAACAAACTGAGCACTTTAACCACTGAGGAATAAAATTTATATATTTAGCACAATTTGCACTACGGTTCTTTATCTATGGAATGTATTTCACAAAAAAAAAAAGAAAAAAGGTTATAGGTTAAAATGTTTGATGACTCCCAGATAGGATTTTTTTTTTTGCTCAGGGATATAAAACTCCATATTTTGAAATCAATCAGGAAAATTAATTATTGTCCTTTTCGAGTCAGGTACTACTGACGAATAAAGATAATTATTAGGTGATCTTTCTAATATAAACTATTGTTCAGTCTATTGATTAATGCACCATTTTTGTATCACAATTTTAAGTCATGTCCATTGAGTTGTACATTAGAACAGATACATAATTTGTAATTAATGTAAAGCATTAAAACAACAATTAAATATTAAATACATTTACATACACTGTTCAGGATAAGATGATGTGAGAAAACTGTATTGTGATTTTTTTTTGTGATAGTAATATATTGTTATATCACCTGCAATTCAGTGCAAATTGTTTGTTTATTCTTCCACAGATTGACAAACACCTTGTAAATGTGTTCCTTCATTAATAAATTTTTTTTCCATGCATTCATTTAGCTGATGTTTTTATTATATATATAATCTGACTTGACATGTGGCAGAAACCAGTTCAAGCACAAGTCTTTACGAAGCACACTAAGATTTGAGCACACAACCACTAAACCGAATTAAAAATAATGCAAGACATGACTTATGTTTGTAGAAGCATTAAATGAAGTATAATGGCTTTTCTGTTTTGTCAGGAACTAAACCCGAACACTGTGATTAATGCATAAAGCTGCTGATTGTTGTTTGGGAGAAAACGCCGAGTTCTAAAATTCAAGTTCTCTGCAGTTCCTTGAATGGCCACTAGGACAACTGGCTTTAATAGTGAGTCAATCCTCATAGAGCTCCATGTTCAACTTTTACAATTTAAATGACCGCTGGATTGCAGATGTCAAACTGCTAGCTGTCTGCTATGCATCACTTTAGCTAACCAGCTAACTGGAATCGTTGTAGTTGAACTTCTCACGAGAAATGTAGGAGTTGACAAGAAATGTGAGGGGTATGGATGATGGCATTCAATCGACAGCATTAGCATATAAATTAACGACAAGTTCACTAGCTTGTGGGTGGAACTGAGTTAGGTAGGCAGGCTCCAAACAACAACCAGAGCAGTTTGCTCCTCCTATTTACCCATTCATGGATTAACCAGGGTTTAGGTGGAGTCAGCTGTTGCCAAAATGGTGCTGAACTAAAATTTCAGGTGGTAGGTGGTTTAATTAGGCTTACTAGTACAATTTTGAAGCCAGAGGTGCTTTTCTGAATGTTTATATTGTCATTAGAAGTCTGAATGATACATACAGATATCCCACTCTGTTAAGGGTATTTGGTTCATTCCCAACTGGAGAGCGCTGTGTAGTGTGGGTGAGTAGACAACTCACCAGTGCGGCTGGAGGAGCCAAGCAGAGATATTCCGAGTTGATTCACACAGGTGGTCGTGTTAACCGTAGTGTGAGGTTTGAATAACCAATTTCAGCTCACGCTTTAGAATTTGTAAAGTGCCTCTAGCATCATTGCTGAGTGATTAGCATTAGTGTTAACGTTAGCTTGAGTTATTTTAGTTGGCGAATAAAATGAACAGTACAGCGCTGAAATATATATCCTACAAGAGCTGGAACTTTTAGAAATATATATTAAAATTGGAACATATAACTTATGTATATGCCTCTGCAGATTTAATTAAATTAATTAGTATGAACAATTTAATGACAATGCCATGGGATTGTCTTTTTAAAAAAAACGAATGCATGAGGCGTCTACTGCAGAGATGCTTTTTTTTAAAAAGAATGTCATATAATGCTTATCTTTTAAATATTGTATTTCCATAATAAATAAAATAAAACGAGCGCAAGAATGAGTTTCTCGAGTGTATCACAGGTTACAGGACATTGTGTGAAGGGTGTGCTGTCCTATTTTAAAAGCTTTCCAGATGTAAGACTTCTTTGATGTTAGACTCCAAGGAGACAAAACTTGCACGCAACGAGTTATACACAAGGGGGTGCTGCTGTAGTGTCTTGCATTACTCTAGCTTTTGGATGGTTCTTCATACTGTAAATATGTTTTTTTTACACTCTGTGCAGTCTCAAATTATATTACTAGACATTAATAATCATTTTATATTAGTCATTAGGGCACAGCACAGCTGTGCTGATATTCAGCACAACAGCACTCCCTTTCAGTTACAATAAAACAATACAACAGTTTCATAAACACAATTTATTATCATCAGATTATAATTTGTTTCTTTATTTAACCAGTTATTTTGCTCCGCTAACTCATATACTTCCGTGAGCGACAGCGTAATTAACAGCGGTGAAAGTAGTTTTAAATTCTTACTGGGACTATGTAGCCAAAAGGTGAAGAGAATAAACCATTGAGGTGGTGGACAATCCTGAGAATCTTACAAGATTTACTTTAATTTTCCAATTATTCTGCTTTAGAATGTCAGCTACATTAACTTCCATGTTCCGGGATCGAATCCTTGGATAGGTAAAGGGGTGCCAAATGCTCTAGTGATTCCTTTGTCTTATCGACACACAATTGACCCCAAACACAGCAGACATGTTTGAGAACATGGAAAAACCTTCACAGGTTGAATGTTGATGCTCTATGAAATATGACATGTAAAGCTAAAACAATATGTAAAAGTCTATATCTTTGTTCCTCAGTTTAAAAAAAAATCACTAAACACAAGCATTTAATCTGAAACAAAGAAAGAGATCATAGCAACTACTTGGGCACAAACTAGGTAGAAATTGGTGAAAAATAGCAGTGATGCTTAAGGGGTAAATCCTTAAAATCTGGGATTCTTGTCTAAATTGAAGAAAGGAAGAAAAAAAAAAGGTTTTTTTTGGTGTGTATTTGAGCAATAACTCATAGCAGTTAACATTTCAGCCTTTCCCCAGTGAAATCAGACATTTTCAAAAACAGTGCAGTAATGTTTTATTTAATTTCTTTTTCTTGGTAGTGCTCACATTTTAAAACTATGAAAATGGATAAAAGGTATTACATTCATTGAAAATGAAACAAATATTTAAAAGAAACGATAAAGACTTTCTTGGTATTGCCAACAGAAAAAGAGCAGATATGATGGATATTACTGAGCCACAAACGGAGCAGTTAGGCAAACCATACGAAACAGAAAAGCGTTCCTGTGCAACATCTGTTGGTGAACGTAGCTGTGCCCTTTCACCTGGGTTTAAAACAAAGACGCAAACTTTTTTTCTCACCAAACACAAACATTCACAAACCCCGCAGAAACCAAGGTAAAAACTAAACACATACAGTAAAACGTGTAAACAAAAAAAACAGTGCAGGATACCAACATGGGGAGGGGAAGGGAATGATAAATACAGTCATGATTGCCTTTAGTCACTAATTGTTGGTATTTTGTGCCTTTTACATCTCATTCATGGGAATGAATTGAATTTGTGAGACATTCACGGTTTTCCCCGTTATCCAAGTTGTAGTCAGTCATAAAAACATGGTGTGCAACCTTTGCTTATTCAGTTTTGTGCTGTCACAATAAGGCTAAAGCAGCTTAAAAAAAAAAAACTTGAATCTGCTTGGTGAGAAGGTGTTGATTAGTTTTATATAATAGCAGCTCTGAAATATAATATGGCTCTGTCGTAACAGCTAATAACAGCTAATCAGCTAATTCACATGGCTGCGTGAGCTGGATGTGATGTAAACCAAATAATCAAAAATATGCCACAACATTATGACAACTCTTAATATTGAGTAGGTCGCCCCTTTTGCCACCATAACAGTGATGCACTGTTTAGAGGAAAAATATTCAGCTTCAGGGTAACGACAGTACACTGTGGGTGGCCATTTTGAAAATGGAGTTTTCCCCTCTGCAAAGTTCCACTGTAGTTTACTTTAAAGACAGAGTAAACCTGATCTAGTACTGTGGAAATGACTAATTATGGCAATTTTAAAGCATCCTTATAACCAGGGGCTCTGGGGCTTCCAAGCTAAATGGTGGCGCTGTACCGAAAAAAAGGAAAGAAAAAAATACTAGTAAATCTTCTGTTGCAAACAAAACTGGGGCTGATCAAAGGGAACGTTTCCTCATTACTGAGAGGTGAAAGCTTTTGGGTCAGTTAGTGAAAGGACCAAAGTCAGTCAGTCCGTACAAGTGTGTGCCAATAGTTTGGTCTCGGTTCAGTGAACTTTACTGAAAAACAGAGTGAGGAATTATGACCTGATGGGCATTATATTGCTTACACACGCAACAAAAAATATTAAGGATACACCAAAAATCCATTTTTTTAATACTGTACAACACTAATATCAGAAACCCATATAATCAGCTGACACCAGACAAAGATACACTTAGTAACGTTTTTCTGCTTTGGGTTAAAATACAGTTTATCCAGTAGTAATAATAATAAAAAAAAAATGCATACAGCCAGTTAGCGGCAGGTCTGAGAGCAGAAATGCCTTGTCGAGCTAACAAGTAGGCTAGAGTAACTTAAATAGCCACTCTTTAGGACTATGTTAGGCAGAAAAGCATCTCAGAACGAAAACATGTTGAGAACCTTGAAGCAGATGCGTTACTTCAGTGGAAGATCACATCATGTACATTTTGAAACTGACAGCTGAGTTGTGTTACTGCCACGGGAATGCACAGATGCATATTCCTATTAAAGTGGCCAGTAAGTGTACAGTATCTTGTTAAAATGACTTTGCGTCCTGACTGGCTTTATTTGTCCAGATTAGCCTCATTTGTTGTGATACATTATTCCTAGTATGTGACTTCAGAATTTGAGATGATACTACGTTAAATTGACAACGCAACATGAAGGTGTTACGTAGCCCTGTGCAAAGATTAAGTAATGTTAAGTAAAATAAAACCCAAAAAACGATACAATGCAAAGCCAGGCTGTGTTACACCAGAGATACTTGGTATCATATTGGTGCATCCCTTAAAATTATATATATAAAATGGCACCCATGTTGAATAACATGCTTAGTAGTGAGATGTTAGTACCGTTAATTCTGTAACACATATACACTTATGTACTCATTCACAACTTCATAAAAATAGACCTTTCCAAGAACATCCATCCAAGCTTTATCCTTGCGTCCGTTTTGGCACTAAGGAAGCATCTTTACCATCTTGGCCACGGTTCCTTCCAGGAGAACACTTTCCTACAGGGACCTCTGAGTGCATTGAAGGTCTCATTACTAGGACCAGTTTTAAGGTGTCTTGTCATGTCATTCATATGACCAGAAGAACTGCAGGTAATCACCAAGCTGCATCCAAGTAGACTGGGGAATTGTGCAGATCAAGGATCATGATTGGTCCACATGATTGTCGGATTCTTGGCAAAGTAGCAACATTGAGCAGACGTAGCACCAGCTGACCTTCTTACCACTTCATTTCTCTGTCTGGTCCCCCTTTCTTTTTTTGAAGTGCTAAATATTTGAAAATACAGGAAGGTTTAATGTACTATACATATCTCCTGCATCAGTCATACAGCCGTCTTCAGTTAAAACTCCAGGCTGGTCGGTCAGTTCTGTGGCGTGGGTGTGTTGTGAGTCTGAGGGGTGGAGTAGTAGTCCTGCGGGGTGGAGTAGTAGTTGTGGTGCTGGCTGATCTGGACGCTCCCATAGGAGAGGAGAAGTGGAGCAGTGGCGGTCTGGGGTCCGGTGAATGTAGAGCTGCTTGTCTTTTGGATGGAACCGTACCAACTTGCACCTAGCTGAGATGTTGAAGACACTGTACTACTGCAGCAAAGAGAAGGACAAGAGGAAGTTAAGTTTTAGTGAAAAAAGTTGTTTATGTTCTGACTAGGGGTGGGCGATATACCGGTAGACACGATTAACCGGTAAAATTTGTCAACCGAGAGAGATTTTGGTTTATCGTCTTAATCGCGATTGAGATCACGTGACGTTGCACGTTACGTAACCACGCAATACACATTCACTTCTATTGGAAGCCAAACATATCTAAAGTGGGACGAAACCGTGGCACCCGATTGAGCCGGCGTGGGCAGACCAAATATCTGCGCGGCCCAGTGGACA
>JAOVVB010000002.1:1730407-1745498 GCA_028570985.1 Heterobranchus longifilis
GTGGGGGGGGGGGTCTCCCGATTTGACCAGGAAAGTTCGAGGTCTGAGCGAGCACGAGAGAGAGAGAGAGACAGAAAGAGAGAGAGAGAGAGAGGAGTAAACCATCAGGTTTTTGATGAAAAAGCTGTGTAACGCTCTCCAGGCCTTATGAATGCTTTGATGCGATGTGATGTTAAGAAACTCCCAGCTAAACACAAAGAGAGAGGTGTACAGACGCTGCTCCAGTTGATGTTTTTTAAAGCGCTTTAAAGGCTCGCAAAGCTAGAGCTCTTCAGAGGAATGCGCGAATGTGCTACAGGTATCCAGACTCCACCGCGGGGTCGACGCTTGTTTGCGAACGTCTACAGGGAAAGCTTTCCGCTTTGCACCCGAACGACGCAGATGGACAAGAGGCTCAGTGGCATGAGCTCCTTCTGGCACCGTGCCACTTACCCAGGCTTGTTTTTTTTTTTTGTTTTTTTTTCCTTTTTGTTTGCCAGGCTGCTAAACTAATCGGGATAAAAGCAGGTTCCTGCCGGCCACGAATTATAAAGTCATTAACGAGTACAAATAAGGCTGCGCGTTGAGGGGCAGCGAGAGCGGGCCGACGCAGAGCGCCAGGGGTTTCGGGGGTCTCGGAGCCGAATGAGCTTTTGCACAAACACTCACAATCTGTGCCAAGCAAACGTGGGCGTATGCACGTGTGTGTGTGTGTGTGTGTGTGTGTGTTTGCTTGCTGGTCCATTTTGATTCAATCATATTTATTCCTGTAATAATGTCGAAGTATAAATCTTTCACGTCTCACATCTGTTATGTAATCGGATTCAACACACACACACACACACACACACACACACAAAAAAAAAAAGATCAGCACAAAAGATCTCTTGGTATCTCTAAGTGTTATTTAAGGGCTGTTCATGGGGAAAAAAAAGAAAAAGAGTCGTTTAAGTTGCTCTGCTCTGCTCTTGGCAACTAAACTAGCTCATTTGTTAGCTCTGCATTCGCTTAGACAGCCTTATAAATGGAGGCACTATCCAATTATTACAGGGGCTAAAAGTAGAGCTGCTGCACACCAGGGTAGAATCTATCACCGCCGTATGTATAATGTGTGTGTGTGGTGTGTGTGTGTGTGTATAAAGCAGCATCCATATGTACTGTAATCTTAAACCCTCTTTTAGATTTTCTTTCCTCACTTGTAAACATTTATTGTTGTATTGAACATCTGAATTCCTGATTCAGGTTTTGTTTTTTTTTGCATTATTTTTATGCACGTCACCCTCCAGGGGTGTAATATTTACCTAACAGAGCTATCAGATACACTAATTAATTATACAGCGCCGTGTCGTACATATACAGTACACTCACACACTCCGACTGACTTTACTGCTCGTGTATACTGTAGACAACATGTGAATATCTGTATTCATCGATACGTGTGTATGGACGTACAGAGAGAGGAAGGAAGTGTGTGTGTGTGTGTGTGTGTGTGTGCGTGCATGCGTGTGTGATGTGAAAGGCTACTTTGGAAACTTTCTGATAATTGGCATCTTAAAAAGGGGGGCCTCATTTTTAACTGTGTCACCATGGCTGGTGGATGACAATTAATCTGTTTTCCACTGTTTTCTTGGCATCTGTGCCAATTACTTTATATGCTAATATATGTAAATTACCAAACATTTCAGATGCCAGTAACAAGTAGGCCTACGCATGCGTCGCGTTTTTTTAAAAATTATTATTATTTATTTTTCGTGTTAAACAAAATCAGCATTCTGCCGTTCAGATTTCCCAGGATCGCGCTGAATAAAATATAGAAGTATGACTAGGAAAGAAATCAAGCTTTTTAGAGATAATCATCATCAGCATCATCATCAGCATCATCATATTAAAGATAACTGGTGCTCTATAAAAAAAAGCATTTTAATAATACATGAAAATCTACAATCAGAAAAAAAATCTTTTTGCTTTTAAAACACATCTGAGCTTTTTTGTGCTATTTGATTATGTTGTGACTTTATTATTAATGTTATTATTATTATTATTATTACAATAAGAAAGAAAGAAAAGAGCGACTGATAAAATGTGGCTTGAATAAAACGCACTTAAAATGTCTGGATCTTTCCACTCAATAACATAAAGAGCTGTAATTACCAGCACTTTATATCCTCCTTCTGTCTCTTATAGACGCTCTGCCGTATCTATCTATCCATCTCATTCCAGGCAGACGTCAGGAAAGCGACTCGACTTCCCCGAACTGTAGATGTCACTGTTGTATACGGAATGGATGTTTCAGGCTTTGGTCTCGGATCCTGAAATGGACGAGACTCAAAAAAAAATGTGTTTTTAATTTTTCTAATTGATTTTTTTTTTTTTTTTTTTTACCCCAAAAGGTAAAAGTAAGTTTGTTCAAGAACATAAAGTGTCCAGAGATGCAGCCGCTCCGGAGCGTACGTCACAATTCTCGGATCTTTATTTACTTTGAAAACGTAGCCTGGTTTAGACGAACTTCAGTCAAATCAAATCTGTTCAAAGTTGCATTTAAAGTGTTAGCACATCCAGAAGAACCATAAGTTACAGTATATCTTACATTATAGCAGGTATAAACACTCATTTTTTCATAACTTAAGTTTAAAATAAAAAAAATAAAAGAACAAGAAATCGAAAAGAATTTGAAAGACTTACTGCTACAAAAACAATACAGAAAGTCCCATATTAACATTTACACTTTTTTCTTTATGTAATAACAACTTTGGTTTTTTTTTTGTAATATAGTTAACAAAAAATATACGGTTTTACCATTATAACAACAACAACAACAACCAATACATTAATATGAACTGGTGCAGCCGGAAGTGCTAAACGGCTGCTGCAGCTGGTAATCGTTAAATATTCGGACCAATCAGATTTGCGAATTCAACAGCACTTTGGTGTAATAAAGTATAAATAGTGCCATTATATATATGTAACAGAAAAAAATATAAGGAAATGCTAATAACATGAACAGAATAACCCGATAATGACACAAAAGTATCCAAACTTCAGCTGACCCAGATGACTAGTTCGTTTTTTATTTCTGTTTTATTTCACCTCTGATTCTAATAATTAACACATTAGCATATTGTTAAGGACGACAAGAACTGGAGAGAAAAAAAAAAAAAAAAAAACCTGATAACTGTTAGTAATGAGGACACTCGAGGAAAGCGTGGCACGCAAATGTGACACTGTGTCAAAATAAAGTTACTGCCATGAAAACGAGTGCAGTCTTCCCTTAGACATGATATCTCATATTATTCAGATACATTCCCATCTTGACACACACATTTACACTTACACTTAAACCAAGTCTATGAATGATGTGCACTTCACAAGGTCCAGCCTCAGCTCTTTCTCCAAAAAAAAAAAAAAAAAACGTATCTTTGATTCATCTGTTATCGCTTTGCTTTCATCTGTGCATTACATGCGGTGTGAAATTTCACCCCAGCACCAGTAATTAAGGTGAGCCTTGGAGCTTAAGAGAGCCGTGATTTGCAGCGATTATCAAGTACGAGTGCTGGAAAACGACCCCGCTGTGACCTCCGGGGCAGACTCGAGTGCTACCGAGTGCAGCCGCTGCTTATTTAATTGATCTCCGCTTCTACACGTTCAAACATCGTATCATGGCAGAACAGAGAAGCACCGGGCGGGTTTTCTTTTCCGAACGTGTCGGAGAGAGGCGATTTGTCGCGCGGGTATTGACCTGATGGCTTCTCGTGACGTGAAACGTCTCGCGTCTCAGACGAGTAATGAATCTCAGGTGGTGAGATATTAGCGACGGCTGTAAGAGTTTCTCGAAGCAAGCGAACGTACCTGTGGCGCCCAATGTGACGATGTTAAAAGGAATAAAAACGCAAGGAGAAACGCTTGGTGGTAAAGGAAAAAACATCAACGGTGGGGTGGGGCGATGGAGCGGAGTCACTGTTACTACATGGAAGATTATTGTTCTACCTCCCAAAAAATAAAGTTGCACTTGAGATCATTAATGATATCCCTTAAAACCCAAGCGGCACAGATACGTGCCGGCAACACAGCATAGGTCAATTACAATTAAAATATATATTTGCTTATATGGAAGGGTTGCTGGTGCGTGTTAACGGGGAGGCTTCAGACTTCAAACTGTGCATTTGGGTTTTCAGATATGTCGGATAGAACAAAAGTTATCAATACTTTTATAAAGGGTAAATTTTACCACTAATATGGGAATGACGTCACAAAAATTTAAAACTCTTAAAATTAGCACATTATTATCTTTTTTGGGCCACAGAATGAACTAAAAACAGCAATAAAAATATGTGATAATGAATTTTTTTTTCGTGTGTGTTAGTGAGAAACTGTGGCGGAAAACCAACTGTCTGCTAAAAAGCACTGGAACTGGAGACTCCTTACATAAACAGTAAATAAACATCTCCATATAATGTACCATATGATGTACTACTATATCATCTGCCTGTGACTGTAGAATCAGCTGTTACTATGGAAACAACATTTTAGAACAAGCGCATTAAAATCATCTGATTGCTACTGTAGAAACAAAAGTAGCAACAGAATTAAGTCCAAAGGAAATGTAATGATTTACTCAGTAGTGAAAAAAAACTCGAGAGCTGCAAAAACGACGAGCGTCGTGCACCGAGAATAAGAAAGAGACGGAGCGGCGGGACCGCGATGCTGATTTTAATGACTCATTCTAATGCATGCCATGAAGATTAGGAGTCAGTGACGGCAAAGCGCCATCTGTACGGCGCTCGAGGTATGTGGATATACAGTACTGTACGTTCCTTCTCTCTTATAGAGCGTCTGCACGGTGAGGTTACTTCAGGTGGACGACTAAGTATGAAGATATTACATTAACAAAACAGCAATGATCAGGCTCTGAGCTGAACCTGTAAAGTATACTGTCTTAGCGTAAGATTTTTCAACACAAATTTGGGGTTTGCTATAAAGTTCAAATCTAAAATAGAGAAGTTGTTGATGTAACTTTTGATGAAAAGTGACACAAAGCGAATCGTTCTGTAATTTATCCAGAAGAAAAAAAACATCATTAAACTCTGGTGTTAGGAACTCAACGTCTTTTTAAAGTGTAGTGGTTTATAGTGTCACCACATAAAAAACAATTCTACAAATCAGCACTTACAAAACTAAAAAGTGTCATCGTAGTGTAGGTGTGTAACAGGGTCCGCAGCGAGAGGGTGTGATTTAGGAGATGAGCTGAAAGTGTTAATGCGACACACCTGTATTTCACATCCAGTGCCCTATTTATGGGCTCGCTTCTCTCTCTCTCAATCTTAATCCAGGTCTGCCACGTTCCCTGAGAGCACATACTGCTCAGATTTTTCTTCTTCTTCTTCTTCTTTTCTTTTTTTAAACATTAAAATATATACCCGAGCACGTTTTGATTCTCCAGTCTGATTGGTCAGGTGTTCATTTTCTCTAACGGCGCCTCTGATAGCAGTTCTGGCTGCAAAACTAATCACTAAGCTTTATTTTCACGGACGTTTTTAACAACATGATCGTTTCTGCAGTCAGGGATTTACTGTATACGATTGCTGTTCAACGTACACTGTAAGTATATAAGATTTATGTCATATATGGCGAATTTTCTCTGAGCAGATCTATATTTATCATGCATCTCCAGTGTGAGCAAATGAAGCACTGATGACTTGCTGAGGACTAAAACACTTCAGGACTTGATCTGGTGCATGGCTCCATCGTTGATTAGTTTCCTGTACCAGCATGCTTCACTGTGAGTTATGACTCCTCACCTAGGCCATCCATATACAAGAGCTGTTCAGGTCAAACCGGGACTTGTGATGAACGTTCTGGTGAATGAAGGTGTAAAACTGATTGATGAGGCTCTTAACCGCAGGTAAACACTTAAAATGAAAAAAAAAAAAACATTCTGGTTTAATCATCAAAGGTGTTCTGTTGTTGCAGGAAAACTCCTTTACCACTTGCAATGTGAGGAGATGAGAGTCCTGACCTTGTTTCAAGTCACATGTTTTTGGCCATTAAAGGAGTTCCTGGGAGGCCGGCGTTTCAGACATGAAACAGGAAGTCTGATCATGGCTCCAGCGTACTGAGAACACTTTCTACCTTGATGGTGTCCAAGCACTAGTGAAACACTGGCATAAGTGCATTAGTGTAGCGGGAGATTATATAGAGAAATAAAGGGAGTTTTTTACTCTTGTAACTGTTCCGTTATTAATCGGAACTTAATCAAAAGTCCCGGTTTGACCTGAACGCTCCATATACAGTATGTGTGTCTGTATATATCTACTGTATATATAATTTCTCTGTGCAGCAGTTATTATAATGATATTTTTATGAATCCAATAAGCTTGTAATCCATACCTCCAGTAATCAAGGAACTAATAAACCTGCAGCTTAGTGTCTCGTGGCAGGAAAAGAAGCACCCGATCCATCCTTAATAGCCACGAAATATGTCCAAGACACTTATATGACTCCTGGTGAATGGCGCTCGGTTAATACACACTTGGCTGGATTTACATAAATGAGAACCTAATAAGGTTATGGACATTCAGTCCAACCTAACCATGCAAATAAAAGCCTACAAGAGACCCTCAGAGCGCATTATTTGTGTGGTATTTAAAATGCCGTGCTTTTGTTACAATTTCTTTACTGTTTCCCCACTGAGTTCAAAACCATGACAAATTTCCAAGCCAAGCAAATGGTAATATTCTGCTTATGTATATACAGACTCCTGCTGATTAAGTCTTTATCACGAGTGTTTATCCTGTAAAATACGTAGCTGTTAAGGAACTCTTCAGGTATTCATTTGAATGGAGCACGCCGAATGAGTGTTTCTCTAATTGATCCCCGGGGAAACTAAAACGTCTACGCCCGGCAAACATGCTTTCCCCAATTACGGTCACTCGTACTATTTTTTAAATCGAGGCCAGGCAGGCAAACCTGCAACGACGGGTGAGCTACGGCTATGTCGTGTTTTATATGGGATAGAGCGAGCGCATGAATGTGTTTGTCTTCACAAATCACAAGTCTTATAGCACAGCAAATGTTTAGATTAATATAATTATTATTATTATAAAAATCACACTAGATCTTTCCTTACAGATTTATGTAATGTCCAATGGGCTATGCAAGATGATAAGGTTTCAAACTACCTTTTTTAAACCCAGATTTTCTCACAATTCCCTGATTTGACAATTTCAACCCATGAAGGTATCGGTATCGGTATCGCTATCTTGTATCTTAGCTGTGGCATCATTAAATCCTTTCCATTTTGCTTAATGTTGCTTGTGTGGTTTAAGACAGGTCGTGTCATGTCATGTGACGCTATCAACGCAGCCATTTTGTAGCGTAAATGTAGACATTCTATACACAATTTAGATTTTGGTAGATTTGTTTTGCATTAAAGGTACCATTTTTTTCAACTTCTAACTTATTGACGTTATTATTCCTTTAAGTTTCAAGCTACAGAATAAAAGGAATAGTGTGTGGAGTGTGAGAAAGGCAGAGCAGTGCTCTCTGTAGGACATGGCACGCGGAGAAGCGATGATTGAGCGATGGACAGCGAGGGACTGATTACCACTGGGGCGTCTCACCTGCTAGCCCATCATCATCTCAGCCCAACGCCAAACAGGTGCCATCCGCGAGTATGGAATGGCATGGAGCCGTAGCGTTGGCCTCCAGAGCCGGTGCTGCTACAGTGCCCAGCTCAGCTCATGAGTAAGGGGGCTAGAGGTCAAACCCATGCCTCCTTGCTCAGTCTGAACTGAGAGTTCTGGCGAGCCAACTAATGATGGATGCCCACTCTCTCTCTCCCCTCTGGCCTGGTGTTGGGACACGGGTGCTCGAACAGCTGGCCTGCTCCTGCCCGCCTGGACGTGACAACCTTGGCACTTTATTAGTGGTGCCCGCCATGCCAGCTGATCCTCTCACAGGGTCCCTGTCATGCTGATGTCTTCATCGCTAAGCAGAGCAGACGCCCGCTCCTGGCAGCCGCTGGAGGTGACAACAAATCCAATTATCTCCCCTCCATGGTGCCCAGGCAGCCTGGGCCGGTGTAACAGGGACGGGGACAGGCAGTGCCCTACTACCTACTCCAGCCAACCCCCTCCACAGATACCCTCTGTGGTCATGCGGTCTGCCAATTCAGTCAGGTGGGACAGCGGAACAAATGCAGGACTCCTGAGATCCAAGCCAGCCACGAGAGAAGGAGCGACAGAAACAGGGGGCGAAAGTGAGAGTGCAACGGAGGCAAAAAAAAATCTTTTCAAAGTCACACCAAAAATGTGTCAGCAGAAAAGGTGATGGTGTTAATTCATAGCAGCTCTGTTCTTCTCAGCCATTGTTTAGGACTGTGAACCGAGCGAGCTTGCTAGAGACACCGGATGCTCATGTGAGAAACGGCGACGGGAGGGATAGAAACGATCTCGGTTTAACTTTGATCGATCTGTCTGATAGAAGTGAAGTTAAAAAGTTAGCGGCGCACGGAGACGGAAGGCACGGCGAGTGGTGTTGCACTTCAGTCAAGGTGTTTTCACTAACAGACAAAACAATTCCACGCAGACGTGTTAAACGTACACAACACATGGTATTGTTGTGAAACTTTCCCAATTCAGACGCAACACAAGCCAAAGCCTTGCACACATGTTGATTGCTGCTTTCTAACTGAGGATACGAGGGGGAGAGAGCGGACATGATAGAGATTCCGTGGTTAAAATTTAGGACATTAACAACATCCAATTGACCCCCCCCCCTCCACCATCACCACCACCACCAACACATGACATTCACATCATTTTAATTTTGTTCAATTTAATTCCACTGAGCTTTTAACAACAATAACTAATTAATACAGTAACTGCAGCAACTCTTAACAACTCTTTATGGTTACTGGTAACCATGTCCTCGATTGTGAGGTCTCTCTACCATCATCAGGCGATTTCAGTGATTATTAATCAGTCGCTCCAGAAAGTTTGCTGATATACCCGTCTGATGTCTGCGTCTCAAACACGCGACCTATAACATGATTATGATGAAGGTAGAAGTTCTTCCGAGTTGCTCTCGAGATGAGATCCTCCCTCACTCAGACACCAGGATGGGAATCACACTTAATAAAGCATCCAAATTCAAAAAAAGGTGGAGGGATGAGATGCAGAAGAGCAGATATTTGAAAGGGAAAGGAAGGTTCTCGCTGGATGAAGCCCCCCGATAAAAAAGCAGTGACTTGAGGGCTTCATGATATTCAGATGAGCCTCAGAGCGGCTGACTGGTGACTCGGTGCGCTTGAGCGTAGAGTTGGAGGACATGCCCAAAGGGAAATGCAAAAAACTCTGATGGACCGGCTCATCCGACGGGCCATTTCCAGCTGAGGAGACGGAGAGGGAGATGACTCTCCTTTCCGTCATATCCAAATATGAAGCGTAGGAGTGTTTCATGAAATGTGGACGTAAAAATAGCCTTTTTCTTATATGGATTTAAAGACCTACTTCCTGGTACATGCGTCCCAAAGATTTTAAAATATTAATTATGACTTCTTATCGATTATAATCTCATAAGTTGTTCTTCTTATTTATATTATTAATAAACTAATAAACCAATATATATTGGTTTATATTTGTGACACAGACTTGTGCCATAGCCTGTCTTTACATGCCAGGTTGACTTTCTTCCACCTCCTTCCATCCCTCCCTCCCTCCGTCGCCATCAAATGATGAAGAAAAAAAAAAACAACCTCCTTCCTGTGAATCTGTAGGTCACACCTCTGACTGCACTGATGGGGGTAAAGTAGAGCGATTAAAATGACAGGGAGACAGATCGAGTGTGACACATCAAAGGGCCCGGAAAAAGCTGGAAAACTGAGCAGCGCAACCTCGCCTCATCCCCCTCTCCAGCAGGGGGGAGAGAGACAGAGAGAGAGAGAGAGAAGGAGAAGAAGAGAGACAGAGAGAGAGAGAAACAAAGCCGACAAGCATGCACCGCATGGTCAACACGAGCACCCAGAGACCCCCGCGTGCTCCCGACGGCGCAAACACCCGACCCAAACACTACACGGCCAATGATTACACTATACACGCTCGCGCACTCTGAGGGGCTAATTAATGCTTTAATATGCAAATGAGCGCCACAGTAAATTACACAGCTGGCAAATATGCCTGTTTTGCCCCTGAAAATAAACCAGGAACCGAGCAAGACTGTTTGGATCGGGGGTGCAAAGAGAAAAACAGAGAAAGAGCATGCTTTCTTTTAAAGTTTTTTTCTTTCTTTTTTTTTTTTTTTAAAGGGACGATTTTAGAGTTGCCATAAAAGAATTGTAGTATTTTTAACCTTAAATGTTCCGCAGACATCAAACCGCATCGGTAATATATATCTGTTGTGTCATATATCATTCTTTCGCTTTTCATCTTACCAAGGTCTCTCCTTGTCGGTCTTCTTGGTCCGAAAAAAAGTTACTTTAGGAAAAAAACTAAACAACACTTTTATCATATATGAATAATGAGGCAATGAAGAAGCGAGTGGAAAGCGAGTTAAAACGCACAGGACGTCGTAAAAGTATACTGTAAGTTTCCCTGATTCGTTCATTTATTCATTCATTCATTTATCTTTACTAAAGCAAGGCTGTGTGAGTGCATCTGTCCTATGACAGACTGCTGTAACGTCTTCTCCGTTTCAGATTACATGATGAAGATGATACTCCAGTGATGAAAGATTTACTACATTCTGCATCATTAATCAGCGTGATCCAGAAATCAGGATTAGTCTGTGCAGAAAACAGCCTTGAGGTAGTAAGATTTTTTTTATCATGCTTTGTTTACATTTCACCCTACCCAAATAGGAATGTTAATGATTAACCAATAATCAATTAGTTGATTCTAAAAATGTTTTGCATAATATTTCTCGGTAGCTAAAATATTTATTCACTTGTACACCACAAGAGGGTGGTTCATGAGATGCACGGTACCAGGCAATGTTTTTAGCTGCCTTGTTTTTGGATAAGAACAAAAACTCAAAATCAGATTTTTTCAATATTTTAATACTTAGTACATTTTAATATTTATAATTGATTATTGATTGTTAATCTTCCTACAGTTAAGAAAAATGGGTGAAATTTGCAACCCTAATACCTAATACCAGAACTACAACTTCTGTGGTTTTCCTGTGATTTTCCATCGTACCTGTACCATAGCATCCTCCTACTGCAGCGCTTACATTCTGAGATTATAAGCAACATTCCCAGTGTTAATACCCAGAACACCCGATACAATATTATGATGATGCCAATTCGATATGTATTGCGATTCTGTTAATATCATGATTCAATAAATTTCTCGATTCTATATTTTTTACATTGAATTGCCACACAATGCACATCAGATTATGTGTTCCTAACTCTTAAATAATTATTTCATAGTGTGCTATTATTTAATTTTATATATATAAAAGTCACATTGGAAATCATTTTGGGTGTTCTGGAATCCTGAGCCTAGCAATGTTTACGTCAGATTTGACCTGCTTGTTATTTTTTATTATTATCTTTTTTAATAATATGTTTGCTTGATTTTATGATTTTAACAAACGTGAATGTGGTAGCAGGATATGAATGTAGCAAACTGAGCCAATGATTTTGATAGGTTTTATAGGATATACAGTAGAATCTGCAATGTAATGCTTGATGATACAGTATTTACAAGTTGTGTGTCTGGAAAATAGATTAAAAAACTTCCACCCAAGTTAGCTACTTTCTCTCCGGATTGCATTGTTTATTACCTTCCGCCTTCAGGATGTTGATGGTCCTGGGTTTGGATTTGTTCCGGAGCCATTGCAAAGTTTGCCTGATTAGCATGTCGTACACTTGGATAAACTTGAAGTATACAAATGTAATAAACAACAGCACACCGCAGTTCATTTCAGAGTCTGGAGAAACATCTAAAGTACAAAATTACAGTACAATCCAAACTGCTCAACATAGAAGCTAAACAAGCTGTGATGGTGTTAACCGAATGAAGGAGTGGAAGTGAAGTGAGAAGTCTCAGAGGGCTAATTTTGATGAACACCTGACTGTTATTTTTCTACATCTTGCCTGTTTTCGTGCCCCAAGAACCTGCCAGGAAACGATTCGAAGGATGTAGCGCTGTGATACTGGAGCACACTTTCAGCTCCCATGTACACACTAACTGAGAACGGTACACACTAACTGAGAACGTTATTCACAATCATAGCATCGGTTTAAAAAAAAACAAAAAAAAAACTGCAAGATTGCATTAGCTGTAATTCTATCTGTATTTAATGCGAGTAATGTAATCAGTGCTGCTAAAGTTGCGGATATCTGCAGCCTACTTGTACGTTTTTCATGTGTATGTGTAGGTCTGGAGTCGGTGCTCAGGCCAGATGAGTCCACGCATGCAGGTAAATGGGTTTGTTTGTATGGAAATAGTCTATTCCATAATTATTGGCACCCTACAAGGAAATAGTATATACATAGAAACATTTTCAATTTTTAAAATAAATTCATTAAATTTAAATGAATGCCTTTTTTTTTTTTTTTTTGCATTAAGCAAGATGTGGCGTTGTGACTCGCAGCCATAAATGATTCTTTAAATAAAATTTTAATACAAACTATCTGGGCTCTTTAGACATAAAAAGAGGCAGACAGGTGTTAGAATGACCTGTGACCTGTGTAATGCAAGATATAAAATCTATTATAAAAATACCAGAATAATTAGAATAATCAGAATAATAGGAGGACATGTGAGCACACATAAGGCATGGTTGACTCCTAAATACCTGAATGATTACACATGCACACAAGATAAAAAGAAAAGGTGAGCCACTAGAGGGGGTGTGATTTAATTGTGCATAAGGGTTCTTTGGGTTAACACTAAGCAGATATATAAACAGTTTTGTTCATTTATATTGTTAATTTATGTTGTATGTATGTAGCACCTTGGTCCAGGAGGAACGTTGTTTCATTTCACTGTGTACTGAACTGTATAAGGTTGAAATGACAATAAAAGCCTTCTTGACTTGACTTGATATATTCAAGTATTTACTAAATAATTGTATATATAATTAATAATCTTCACAATATGCATTTCCTTAATGACAGGCAAGTGGTGCAGGTTGTTAGTAATAGACTTTGGAGTGTTTTTTGGATTTAAATCACAGGTAGGAAGAAACAGCATTAACAATGTTAGACAGTTCAAATAGGGGTTAGGCATAGCTCACTGGTTGGGGCATTGGACTACGGTTCGGAAGGTCCCAGGTTCAAATCCCACAACCACCAAGTTGCCCCTCTAGGGCCCTTGATCAAGGCCCTTAACCCCGAACTGCTCAGATGGATAATGAAATAAAAATGTAAGTTGCTCTGGATAAAGGCGTCTCCAAAATGTAAATAAGGAACTGGTTTTGGGGTGTCAATATTTTTTATATGACTGTTTTAAACAATGAGGAAAAAATGCCTGAAATAAAGCTATACAGTGCAGTTTATGTGCAACATTTCCATTAAAAGAGAAGAAGGGTGCCAATAATTCCGGCGTTGGCTGATCGGCCCAGCATCAGCTGATCTGTCATCAGTGGCATAAACAGAGAGATGAGGGATAAACAGAGGGATGTGCTCTCTTTCACTCTCTCTCTCCCTCACTTTCTGTGTACACCCACTCAGCTGCCTTCATCAGCGGTTTAGAACCCATGACCATCCTGACACCCCGTCCCCACACGTCCCTGAAAGTCTCTGAGCTCCAAAGACATCATCTCTCCAAAGCCCACTTCCTCTTGATCCTGCTTCTTATGATAACTCCCGCAATGACTTCATGTCTCTGCGAGCCTGAAACCCACACCAGGTTGTCTCTGACTACTTCAATACTAATGTTCCAGTAGCTAACACACACACACACACACACATCCACAACCTCGCAGGACTCGTCCCTAGCTGAGGATGATCCCGATGAACATCACTCACTCCTCATGTCAACATCGTCCTCCGATAAGAAACGCAAACGAGAAAACGAGGGTAAACTACCTTGCTACAGCCACTGCTAGCTTGTCCTTGGAATCCTGCTTTTCATAAAACTCCCTCTATGAATATTTTAAACGGGTAAATAATTAATAATTCACGCCAACAAGGGGCCGATGATCAAATGAAGCCGAGTGTCGACACGCATGCCAAATCAGACGCTGTAAACAAAGACCCGAGGACCGACGTTTTCTCCTCGCAACCTTCCTCCCTTTTTAAACATGCGCATCCCAAATTGCGTCACACGCACATACACATAGACACACACACAATTTGTATTATACACATTTTATCTGAAACATGATTTTTTTCCTCTCTCTCTCTCTCTCTCTCTCTTTTCTCAGGCCAGGGGGAATTCCACAAAACCGAATCTCTGAAACACTCGATCTGATCGCCCGCTGATTTCTGATGATAAGATTTACTTAATGCAAGTGTCACTCGTTCTGCTATGTTGTGCCTTGACCTAGACAAATCCCAGTAGTGTATACACACTCACACACACCCTCACACACACATCGAGCCAGAGTTAAACATGCCTACATAAAATGGCTTAAAGAAATAGCTTGGTGGGATTAACACGGTTTTCTCTTTACCCTCAATCAGACATGACTTCGGTTTTGTACTAGCTTTAAGCTACTATTAATAGCTAGCCAGCTAATACTTAATGTAAGTATATCTTACATTAAATACTGTATATCCAGCAAACATGGCTCTGTATTAAGCTTTAACTGTTCGTGTAACATTGAAAATTCAATATTCTTTTATGGTTATTTAACCACTGATAAAAAAAAATGTTTGCTAAAATTTGCTTAAATATATCATTAAGTAACTAATCTAATCGGGTGGCCATCTTGGATAAATTGAAAACAATTTTTTTTTACATTGCTATGATGGTATCTACTTAAACTTTTGATTTTCTTGTTCTTGTGATGTAAACAGTCACGTTGCTACGACAACAGTTTGTTAATTGCACATGTAATCTTTTCTGCTGTTTAATAGTAGATAGATAGATAGAATATTAATACATGGCTAAATATGTAAAACGAAACAAGTATGAAGACATTCAAGATTTGTGGATGTACT
>JAOVVB010000002.1:1747323-1769638 GCA_028570985.1 Heterobranchus longifilis
GGAGGGGGTGTGAGGGGGGGGGGGCTTTCACAATCTTCTTATACTGGCATATCTAGCAGGGCTGGGAGTATTGAAGCTGAAAGTTTGGGTTTTGAAACTTTGAAAGAGAACATCTTAAACTGAAACAAGTGATTATAGGGTTACAGAAACAAGCTGCATTGTTTAACAATTACAACTCCACACACAGGCTTAATTTTAAGCATTAGATTTTAATTTAATCTAATCTCATTGCCCGGTCTTTTATGGACTAAAAAATTTGGTGTCACTATATTTCAGTGGTCCTGCTATGGATATTCCAGTGGAAACATGGCAGTTAAATAAAATCACCATTTTGTAAACAGTTTACGACGTTGCACACTTTTCTCAGTTTTCTACTGGCTGCCGTTTATGAGTACGCTGTTATTCTACTGTTGTGGCTCTATTAAAATCATGCAACAATTTTCATGAGGACACGAAGTCACTTATTGCAAAGTGCTGTTGTTGGATAATACAAGTATATAAGCAGTATATAAACTGACAATGGAATATAACATTATGTTATTGGTTTCTTTGCATATATCCTGATTACAACATGGCAGCTGCTTCTAGCTAGTCCTGTCATACTACAACATGTCAGAGATTGTTCTTCCATTGGTGCCTGGCATTGATCAAGGCTAGATATGGTTGCACAGCTCTAATAACTAGGCAAAGTAGAATTATAATGTCAATGTTAAAAGTCTTTTGGAATGGGGAGGCACTGAACAGGGAAGGAAACATTTAATGCTGTTTTTTCTTTTAGGAAGACTGGACTCGAAAGTTGGCTTTAAAGGACAGGGGAGAGAGTGAGATCTATAGATCTATAAGAAATGCAGATTAAGAGGTCAAGACACAGAACAAGACAAGACAAGATCAGAGAAGAAAGCATTAGACATTTTTAAGGAATGCTGGAATGGAAAATCAGCTTTAAGAGGCCAGGAAGACTAGGGGGACTGAGACCTACAGTTGGCGGTAATGTAACCTACTGGATTCCAACTGCTGTTAAACAACAAATAGGAAGAGGAAAAAGGTCATGGATGAAGGTTCTCAAGATCTAGTTCATTGACGAGAAAGGACTTAACAATTATTTTGTTACAACATATTCTTTGTATTAAATATGTTAGGATCGCCTGTTTAAATCATTACCCAGGAGTCCAAGAGAGCAAAACTGGCCATACTCTCAGGGAAGAAGGGGTGGCATAGTTTCTCTTCTGTATGAAGCACAGTAATCTCTGAGCAAGTTACCATGCATGCCCCCTGACAGCGTCACTTGGTTTCATATACTTCAGAGGAAGCGTGATAGCATGATAGATAGCTTTTATCTTCCTAGTTGGTTGGTGAAACAGAAGACTCGCCCAAGTGGAGGGAATTAGTCATAACTGATTTCGGGGGAGAAAATCAACAGGGAAAAATGTACTTAAGTTACGTTACAGTTTTGTAACATATACAACATGAAGATTTTTAAATTTATAAGCTTTTGTTCTGTCTACAATCTCACATTGACCATCGTGGAGAAGGGCTCCAGTCCTGCAGGTGGCGCTACTAAAATTTCCATACAGTTTCTCTAGAAAGGTTTAGACAAATTCGTTTCTTCAAAGATGTTGGAATTACTTAAACATATGATACACTTCAATGAGAAACAAGAGCTGTTTTTTCTCTTGACTTTACAAAGAGAAAAGGAAAAGAGAAAACTCCTTATGTATATAAATTGGCCAAGCTGCCATGTGCACGGCAAGAGAAGTAAAGCCAGCCAAATGTTATCCTTAGCTTAAGACCTTAGTCATGGAGATGACTGACAAGATTACATGTCATGAAATGACTCATAAAGACGTACAGTACTAGAGTCACTGGCAGGGCAACATTTACCATTGGCTTGAGTCACCGATAGTGAATTCTCAAAGTGAACAGACTGTTTTCCTACTAGATAATTAACAGGAGGCTATGTATTAGAAAGGATTTTTTTATCTTGGGCTCCGTTTACACAATTTATAGCCAATACGTTTGAGATTCTGGACTCTTTTTTTTATCTATGATCGTGTGGCCACACCATAAACAAGAACAGTTTTATTTAGGGCGAATAATAAAATGAGTTAGGAAACCAGGTGTGCTGAACAGCAAGTTTCATTATAAACAGCTTCTAGATGGAAGTTTGGATAAAAATCTCAGTACTTCACAGAAATAGTTTTTGCAAGAATACATTGGATGTAAGCTGTGGGAGTGGTGGCTCAGGCAGTTAAGGCTCTAGTGTAGGTTGTTGAATTTTGGATCTGAGGATCCAGGTTTGACCTCCGCCATTGTTGGATTTGCCACACCCCATACTACCCAGCCACTGCATGCATTGCTGATTCCTTTTGAGAGATTTTAATTTTACATTTTTATTAAAAGTTAATGTTTAAGTTATTATAAAACTGCATAATCTGTTTCCTCAAACCAGCTTTTCTTTATCCCAGCATTGCAAGTTTACAATACAAGTAAACCTTACTATTTTAAAATTGTGATTAATCATGATTAATCACAGGCTATGACTGTAGTTAACCAGATTAAATGTTGTAATCGATTGACAGTACTTGTTTTAATATACCATAATGTAAAGTGTTTATATTCCCTTACCTTCTCCTCTTTGGGGTTCTGGTCCAGGTCTAAATGAACAAGAGTGTGGTTGAGCTTCAAGGCCAGAGCGAGAGCCATCAGGCCTCCTGTCAGGATGAGGTTCTGCCTCACATCCAAAGTTTTGAGGAACCGAGTCTCGGCCAGGATCTCAGCCAAGACCACGGCACCTGAAATGAGTGGCAAATAAAACTGAATGGGACTTACAGTACTGTAAAACTTGAGGCATCAAGAATAACACTAAATAAAATGGCAAACTGGGTGCTCCATACCCTCACATGTTATTTTGACTGAGGCCAGGTCGAGTCGTGTAATAGAGCGATTACAGATGAGCGCCTCTTTGAGCGTGTGCAGTCCTCTGTCCTCTAGGTCGTTATCGCTAAGGTCCAACATTTCCAGCGTTCTTAAAAAAGGCTAGGAGACCAATTAAAGCAAGCGGGGCAGGGAAAACTTAATTTACACAACTGTCTATAATCAACACAAATCGAATCTATTAGACAGAGCATTTAAAGATGGCTTGTTTATATTTGTAGTGGTGCGATGAGGCTAATAAACCTCGCCATTAACCTGCAAATGGTTTAATAATACAGTTTGCACACAATCAGTTTCAGAACATAGCAGATGTTTTCTTCGGAAACTTCTTACTTCAACAACGACGACCAACAAATTTAGCACTAGAATTGTAAAACACCAGAAATATTTCAACATGTTCAGTGGGGATTTACTTTTACCAGCTCAAAACTAGCCGACTGACTACAATAAGAGAACATCTGAGTAATGACGCACTTGACATTACGGGGTGTATAGACTGTTACAGCTTGACATGCACAGTTTGATGTGTGATTCATTAAAGCATTAAATACCATAAAAAACAAAGAACAAAAGAAGTTGTTAAGGACATTTACTCGATACATAAAGGGATCCCGCAAACGTCATGAGCGGAAAACATGATTTAATTAGCAACTACTGACACGAGCCAGGCTCCATCGTCTGACCGACTAACCCATTTATCCCTTCTTCTCTCGCCTCCTTTTAAAGGCGCCCCGGAATAAAGAAATAAAAAAAAAAAAACAGAGAGGTTAATAACAGCCCTTCCTGTGTCATATTTGACACGACCAGCCATTGCACTAATTATATTCATTATGGTCGCGTGGATGTCTACTTATCCTTCTTAATGACACAGCGCATGGAAAAGCCCACTAAACACATATCTATTATTTAATCAAACTGTTCTTATTTAGTGCAGGAGAAATGGAATGAGCCAGCTTTATTTTTGGCCTGGATGGATTCGCGGCGAATGTGCCAGCGGCCGAGAGGAGACAAAAGCGGCCCTTTAATTTGTACCCTTTTGATTCGGATCGCCATTCAAATGACAAAAAGGTACAGTTTATTCTGACAATCAAAGCTACCAAAGGGGAATGGATATTATTAAGGATTACACATAAGCCATCCAGTGAGGAAAAGATCGACGCTTTCTTTTTGTTCCCCATTCTTTTTCTGCCGTTCCGTCAAACTCTCTCAGAGACAAAAGAATCCAGGAGCTGTCACAAAGACGTTAAAGAACTTTCTCTCTTTAAAACAAAATGATTTGTAAGGAACTTGAACCTATTAAGGTTGCTGACAATAATTGTGCAAATGACTAAACTAATTATGCGCAGACATGGCGCAGCTTGAAGAACAATCTGTATGGTCACAGTGTTGAAATAAATATCAACCAAAGCAAATTGTTGCTGGGGCATCGTTGTGATGGCATAATAAGTGTGACGAGTGGGCTTTCATTAATGAATTTAAAAACAAAATCATTTAAATAAATTAATAAACAAACCAAGCAACAAACGATATAAAGTTTTGACCACTGATTTCATTATTAGTTTTATAGTTTTGGTCTGAATTACTATTCATTAGTATTTTTAATTTTGGCAATTTTCCGATTCCCAAATTATATAATTTACCATTTTCTACTTACAATCTTTTAATTTGTCATTTTCTTCAGTTTACTAATTTTCCAAATGCCATTTTTCTTATGGTTTACCATTTCCCAGTGGCTAATTTCTATAATTTCTCAATCCCTACAGTTTACCTTTTCCCATTTCCGCATTTCCCAATTTCTATAGTTAACCCTTTTACCAATTCACAATTTCAGCTGTTTACCAGTTCTCCACTTCCCAGTTTCTACACTTGACCATATTCCCAATTCCCAATTATTATAATTAACCAGTTTCCCATTTTGAAATTTCTGTTGTTTACCATTTTCCTAATTCCCAGTTTCTATAGTTGACCATTTCCCCAATTCCCACTTTCGCTCCCTAACAATTTTCCCAATTACCAATTTCTATAATTAAGCATTTCCCAATTTCTAATTATTAAAATTTACCATTCCCCCATTCCCAATTTCTATTGTTTCCCATGTTCGCCAGTTCCAATTTCTATTATTTCACATTTCTATAATTTGGGTGGTGCATGTATACTGTATATACATACATGCACCACCCAAATTATAGAAATGTGAAAAAATATAAATGCCAGACTACATAAAAGAGCAGTTGTTGTTAATATTTTGTAGCCTTTAAAAGGCTTGGGTTTTTCAGTGCTGCTTTTATTTCTTTCTTTAGTCTTTGCATTTGTCTGGAAAATTGGGGCATAATGTATTAACATATTACGCACTTCATCAGACTAATTGGCAAACGGTGCTGCATAAAAGCGTTCTTAATGAACACGCGCTGCAACTCACCAGAACACTTCCAAGATGAGTCATGCCGCGGTGAGTAATCTGGTTGTTATGCAGCACTAATGTTCTCAAACCCGCCTTCTGACCCCTCAGACCATCAGAGAGCTCCTCAAGACCTGCAGCAAGAGAAAGGAAAGTGTTTGGGAACTCAGTGGAGCATGAACGTGTTATGAAAGCATATAAATCTAAAGTAAATATTCATGCAGTGTGGGACAAAGAAATGGCCTTACCTGAGTCAGATATGGCATTATTGCTAAGGTCGAGGGTTTGGAGAGTTCGGTTGTATTTCAGCAGCTCTCCTAACTGCATGGAGTCATGGAAGCTGTTGAGCTTGTTGTCACACAGGTAGAGTTCCTGCAGAGCGATGTTCTTCTTCAGAGAGCAAACTTAGAAGAACAAAAGGAACATAATCTTAACACATGGAGCTGTTAGGGTGTATTATTATCTAAAAATTATGTGCAAAGGGAGGACCTTTAACTATACACGTGGAAGAAAGAGGGGGGAAAGTACAGACTCTTACCCAAAAAAAAAGGTGTCATGAAACTCACAAATTTTCTAGTCTTTACTATTTACATGACTGCGGTCATCATCGTAATCAACATCATTTTGTGTCCTTTCAGCACAGGACCCCTTTTGTGGGCTTTTTGTCCGTGGCCTCACACAGTCCTGCTGTCCGGATCAATGCAGCAGATCCTATCAGACCCTTTCGGTCGCATGCCGAATGCCAACATGGCCATCACACACAGCAGGAAGTGAATAGTGGGATCGTTGGATTGATCGGACAGGCTCCACTGTGCGAGCTAGCAAGTCCCTCAATCAGGGACGCGCCCGATCGATGGTGATGATCAGCAGCTGGGCATTCTAGCGAGAAGCACGGGGGGTGCCGACGCGGCACCAAAATATCAAACAGATCCAGGCTTTGCTTAGAGAAACAGAGCAGGATGTGCCTCTCGAGTCCTCCCACTCATTTAAGGTCCTCTCACACTGCTCTCGCTAATGGACCATGTCCAGAGCAGCTCTCGCTCTTCTCTGCTGAGACATTACTGTGATCAAACAGATGCAACTCAGCTCGATGTGGACATTAAGCCAAAGGGACAAGGGCTTGACAAGTGTACATGCAATAAAAGCTTAAGAAAGAGTGATGACTATTGGAGTGAGAAGTTAATAGTAGCAAGTGGACTTCTTCAAAGCCGAATACTCTTCTTAACCCTTTAAACCCTCCTCCCAGTACACCGTCTTCATTACATTCTTGTCTCACTGTCCTTCGAAACCTAATCCTTTTCCATTAAGCACTGAAACATTCACATTCTCAAGTCTCCTAACATGCATCTGGTCAACATCCTTTTATTATGGAATATGTAATAATGTCTAAGGAATAAATCCTTACTGTTAGGGGAAAATAATCAAGGACAGAGCAAAAGAAACATTTCTATTACTACTACAAAGCTAATTAATTTACAATATCATACCACACCATTTGTTTTAATTCTTTTACATCACACCAGTTTGCCAGTAAAGATAAGGACATAAACAAAATGTTATACTTTTTTATTATTCATACTTACATTTAGTGCCATGGTACGTCAGTTCATGTTAGTGCTTATGTTATAGAAAATATAAACAGTTATTCCATCACCAGCATTTCTTTTTTTCTATCCGTTAATGTTAATCCAAAAAAAAAAAATGTCATTAAAATTCTTTCAAGCAAAAATAGAGCTAGATTAGCTAGATTTATTTATAGATTATTTGACACAGTTGTCCAGGAGAATATTTTGCGCGATAGAAAAAGATGCCAACAGAGATGACGACAGCCTCAGGAAAATTCTCAAGTAAAGCCGATTCAATACCATGGGCGAGCTTCACAAGGAGTAAAGCGAGGCTGGAGTCAGTACATCAACAGCCACCATGCACAGACATCATCAGAAAAGTGGCTACAACTGTTGCATTCCTAGTATCAAGCCCATCCTGAACCAGAAACAAAGTCAGAAGTGTCTTACTTGGACTAAGGAGAAAAAGAACCGCACCGCTGCCCAATAGTCTAAAGTCTTCTTTACAGGTGTATGTATATTTCCGTGAAGTCGAGGTGTGAAGTTTCTACAGTCAGTGATGTTTTTTGGTGCCCTGTCATCCGCTAGTGTTGGTCCTCTGTTTTTTTTACATCATGTCCAAAGTCAATGGATACGTCTTCCGGGATATTTCGGAGCACTTCATTCTTCTGTCTGCTAACAAGCTGTACGGGGATCCTAATTTTTCCTTTTCCAACAGGACTTTTGCAACAGCACCTGCCCACGGTGCATAACTACCACTAACTAGAGAATCTGTAGGGTCTTCAGTAATGCCTCAGCAGTGCCACAGGCTGATCAAGTACTGAGTGTATAAATTAGCATTTTTCTCACAAATCTCTGTATTGCAAATCCTTTTTAGATAGTTTTTATGACAAATTTGAATATTTTGAACTGCAAATTTGAGCTGTAATCATTGTAATTAAAACAGGTAAAAAATGCTTTTTTTTAAAGAATGATTTCACTTTACATGTAATGAATCGAGTTTCATGTTTTAAAAATGTTTTAAATCAAAGAACAAAAATTAACTTTTTTGTTATATGCAGAGTTTTTGTGATTGCCTATATATGCATATATGTACACACACACACATACACACACGCAGGGAATCACAATGGTGTTCTTTCACAGTGCTCAGTAGCCTTACGCAGCACTCTGTCTGTACAGAACAGGGAATCCAAGAATTAGCGATTCCAGACACAGTAAGAGTTTCAGTTAACTAGTTGCACCTTCTTGCACCTAACAACGTTCACCTGCCAGAGCCAAGTCTTACATTCTTAAAGGAGCTAATATTACTGTTACAGTGGGCGCTCGCAGCGAGCTGGCCGCAGAGGCTCACACACAGATCGGTGCGACAGCGTGTAAACTGACAGGCAGAAGATTACGACATCTAATCCTGGCCGAGTCTGACTGTTAGGGTCGCGGGGCCAAAATCTGCCACTCCTCTCGCTGTTCTTCTTCATCTGTTCCTGCTGGCCGGGGCCGCGCACATACAGTACAACGCTTGCACACACATACACACACACAAACCTTATTCCAGGCCTATTACATAGCCAGCAGGGGCAGGAATACACACAACAGAGAGTCGGAGGCCATTATTTGAACAGTGACTATAGTTTAAAGTGCAGTGCTTTTCTTAAAGGAGATTAGTTACACGCAGCCTATAAATCTTATATACATAGATTGTTATTAATGTTTCCATATAATGTTATGGTATAAAGCATACATAATTATGTAATACATACTGTATACTGCACAATGTTTATGCACAACTGCGCATAAATAGTTATATTTACATGCATAGAGATTTTAGTGACACACAGTGGCGTAGTGGACTACGTAGTGGACTGTCGCCTTGGACCTCCAGGTCCTGGGTTCGATTCCCGGTCAGGTCTGAATGCATGGAGTTTGCATGTTCTCCCCGTGCTAGGTGGGTTTCCTCCGGGTTCTCCGGTTTCCTCCCACAGTCCAAAGACATTGATTAGGTTAATGGGCGTTTCCAAATTGCCTGTTGTGTGTGAATTTTGACCGGCGGTATAAATACAATGGTGACTACTGGCCTCCACGGTCCCTAGTTGGTCTACAGGAGTTCCTAGATGGATTAATATTAGGCTTAGGAATCTTGTATGTATTACAGTTATGGAAGGAGTCTCCAGTGTCATTGCTGAACTTGAAGGGTTTTTTTAAGGCTAAAGGTAAAACAACTCTTTCATCTGTAGTTGCTAGATCATAAGTGATAGCAGGAGCTAGCCTGTTGCAGACGTTTCACAGCAAAACATACTCATTTAATGCATTTCCTTTTAATAGATTTCTTGTTCATTTGGTTGTTGTGAGTTTTTTTTACAAAGTGAGTGTGTTTGTGTGTGTTTGTGCATAGAACAAGCGTACCGAGCGTGAAAAGAGGCTTTCCACTCAGTCCGGCGTTTTCAAGGTGCAGCACTGTCAGCCTGCTGCGAAGGAGGGCTCTCGACAGAGCCTGTGCAGGATAATCCTCTATGGGGATGTTACAGGCATCTAACCTCCACAAGCATCCGCTCTAAAGAGGGAGAAAAAAGTGAAAAAGAAGGAGAAAAGCTTCATTCTGCCTTTACTCTGGCCTGGCTGCTTCTTCTAGCCCTCTTTTCATCCCAGCACAACCTGTCTGAAAAAGCCGAAACGTCAAGAAACAACTTATGACAAGAAGACGCCGTAGATCTAGCGGCCATCGTTAGGCTTTATGCCCTAGTCCACAGCTTCAAAAGTGTCCAGATTTTTTTTTTGTTCACCCCTTTCTTTTGTTGTTGATGGAAACACGATTGATCTACTATAATACCGCCTAAGAGCACGCCTTTGGTTTGACCGTCGAAGTCGGCCGAACTACGAGGGCGTAGCTCGTCTGTCTTTCATCTCGAGACGCCGCTAATTGAACATAATATCGCCGTGAACTAAAGTGAACTGTAATGATAGCCATTAAAATCAAAGTGTGAATACAGCAATATCCTGCGGAGCGAATATTTTCCTCTCTGATGCATGATAATTCATTACTTCCACTGCGCGTTGAATACAAATCAGGTCAGAGGATCGAGTGCAGAAAAGGCGTTGAAAAGTGCCTGAAAAGGATCTGTGCTTTCACGACTTAAAAATCAACGCAATGACAAAATTACATGTCTTATTTTCATTAAAACTGTGTTAAATATTTATTCAAAAAATAGATTAAGTGGAGCAGGTACAGCAATATATCATGTGAGGGAGAAAAAAAGGCTAAAGAATTGTGGGAAATTAGTCATTCATCAGTATCACTGTTCTCAAACTGTAGCTAATGCTCTTGAACATTAATTTATTCAACTAAAAAATAAAAGATCAATCCGAAAATCTCTACACTTTTACTTCATGTCACAAACACCAGGATTAATTAAGATATTTGAGTATGCACAAGAGAAAATCCTGAACATTATTTCACAGACAGGATGGTATACAAATATAGCTAACTAATACGCCTTTGCTTAGCGACATATACTGTAGCTTGCTAGCTTACGTTTTTTTTTTTGTTATTTCTCTACATCGTCGTCATCCTAAGTTGCTTAAATTCTTGAAAGTGTTACAGATGCTTGATTTCCAAGAGTGTGCTTAATATCCATGGCTTAAGGCGAGCTGCAAAATTATTGGCACCCTTGGTTAAATATAAGTCTTTTAAACCTAAATAAAGGTTTTTAAAACCTTTTTGGACAAATACTGTAGCTGTCTAGTTACTAGACTTAATCTCCTGCTAAAAATATGAGTGAAATCAAACAGCCTTTTTCACATCCCTGCATTTAGTACTCTGTCTACTTTGCATTTAATATTTATTACAGTAGTACTTTGCACATGTTTCTAACATAACAGCTCTGATTTTCTCCTAGAATGTTTGATCAGATTGGAAAAATCTAAATGACATCATCTCTTTGCTCATATGTTACCATAATAACTTACTTATTTAACATGTAAGTTAACAGAACATACGAATTCGCATCCTTAACCAGTAGCGAATATCAACAAATTTAAAATGGTGCATGTACAACTCCTTTTAATTAATCCTCCTGACTGACTGCATACTGCAAAGTCGATATGGAATAATTACTAAAAAAACGTTCGCAAGAACATTCAATCCTTTTTGAAAACCTGTATTCTAAATGTCAGAAACAAAAGCTACAGTCCTCTTTTCTAGCTGCAACATTCAGAAATGCTGAGACTGTTCATCTTTAACTTGTTAAAGCTACGTTCAGTGTAGTAGTCGCATACAGACTGCACATTTCTAGTGCGAGTCCATCATCTCCGTACCTGTGTGAGTAATCGTGAGAGGGCCTGCCATCCTGAGACTCCCATACTCGTGTTAGAGGACACATTCAGATGCGTGGCTGATTCGTAGTACGAGATCATATCCATCAGTGACGAGGCTCCCTAGAGAAAGACGGATAATGCCAGTTTTACCATGTGAGTTTTGCTTAGCCTTACTGTTACAAAGCACTGACATTGGAGACTCCTTCTAGCATAAGCGTTTTAATACAACACCTTCTGATCAATCTGAATCACGATGACAACACCACTGCAGTAAATAATATTAATAATAAGAAGAATTATTTGAATTAACTTAGATAACTGAATTAACTTACATTTTCCTCGAGCCCCGCCCCCTGTAGGTCAATGAGATTAAACCGGACAGATTTCAGAATCTCCTCCAGGGACTCGCACGAGCGATAATCCAAACGAACACCTGGGGGAAGACATTCGTAATAGGAATAATCGGGAATCAACCGAGCAGCCAGGCTTACCGCAGGAATCAAAGTCATAACATCAGTCTACACCAAGAGATACGCTCATTCTAAAGCCGGCGACACGCGCTTTGAAGTCCGGCGTCTCCACAGATGTGACTTGGTGGTTGGTGTTCATTAAGGAGCAAAGGAACGTTCGACACGGACGCGATCGCGTCCCGCCACGCAGAGGAGAATCAAAGTAATTTTTCAGGAACTTTTTTCAAACAAAGCCTAGAGAAATGCTTTGATGGTCACAGCGGTGAATCTTTATTGGACCCCCATCCCCTCATAAACTCTTATCTTCGTGGTCGGGGAGAAGCCAGATCTCTCACAGCCATGTGCTGGAGAGATGATAATTTATTCATCATTAGCATAATCATTTGTTTAAAAAAAAAAAAAAAAAAAAAAAAACACTTTTTACAATAATGACTTAAGTGCACCCTACATAGGGGGATCTGAAATCCCATTTTTCTAATCCCCTCTGCCGTGCTCTGATAATGATACCGCGTCTCGGAGTCAAGATGTCATCAGTGTGTGACAGGGAGCAGGAAGCTGCGAGGCGCTGACCGGCGTTAAAATCTGCCATCCGCTCATATCGATATCAATAACCGCCGTTCCCCTCATCAAAGGGACTGCGTTTTAATCCGAGCCCTGCAGGATCCGGGTGCAGATTTCAATTAAGAGGCTTGACAAAGTTTCTGATGGTATCTCGGTATGCAAGATTTGGGTCCGGTCCCGCATGACGGGATCAACGAAGAGCAACCGTGTTTCCATCGACGGAGCCTCCAGAATGAGCAAACAAAATGGAAGACTAATCTGAATGACGACAGCAAAACAAACAAACAAACAAACAAACAAACACCAATAATGCCTTATGGCAGATGCTGTACTTCTGGTTAAGAGGCTGAAAGCAGGTCTTATCACCTCATTTTTTTGCTGTATTCATAATATTTGTATGCGGAAATTACATTACTAATATAAATCGTATGTTAAGCTCTGAACTGTACAGGTCTACACAAGTTTTTAATTTCATGCAGATGTCAGCCAGAGTTCAGGTTCGTTCAAGCTAAAGGAGTGTTTAGTAACTGCATGGTCATGGTTGTGGGGTTAAAATTTTCCTACTAGTTTGTTCATATTTTGGAAAAATAGAATGTCAAAATTCAACAAAGTGCTGGTTTATGCCACACCCACTTACAGATGTGGCTATTAAGAGCATATTAAGTTGTGCAACACACTTAATATTAAATATTAAAACCAGAATTTATTCAAATTAGTTGGGGACTATTTCATTTATTTATGACTAACTGATTGCTTAATTTGCATTTTTTATTAGATTACAAATCTAACAGAGGGTAATATTCTGAATATAAAATGTAAAGAAGGTAGAGATCTAATATTTTGTAATAGTTATTCATATCTCGAGAAGTCTCTGGTTGTCAGCGCTAAAGTTGCAAATTATTTTTTTTTGATCTAACAAAGTCTTCAGAACAGTGTTGTGGTTGCTTAGTAGCTTGAATTTTTTTTTTTTTTCAAGAAAAGAGAAAAAAACATCTGGTGATGGAACAGTTTAGATTTGCTGTAACGTGAGTGAGATCAGGAATTAACTTACTGACAGGATTCACATACTGTATATGTCACAACATTAAATATAACTATAAATGGTGCAACTGGGAAATCTACATCATATCGTTGATTATTTTCCTATTGTGTTATATTCCTTAATTATTAATCAGTATGTTACACATGGACCTTCGCCAGGTACAGACTTGTAATTAGTGCCCTATTGAAATGATTTAATGGAAATAAAAGGGAAAGTCATACTACAATATTTATTATTATAACAAAACACTGAACAGCTTTGATAAACTAGTTTGGGCATAGAGTGCATGAGAGCACTAGGACCAGGGAAGGAAAGAATAAATTATAAGAAATAATGAAAATGAACTGGTTCTTTATTCCTCAAATGAAATTAGAGTAATTATGTTTTTTTATGTGTAATAAGTTGTTTACAACAATTAAAAAAATCAATTTACTTACCCTGGAGATCAAGGCATCTGGCTCTGTTACCCAAGCAGGTGATTTCCTACAGGACAGGACAGGACAGACAGACAGACAGATAGATAGACAGATAGATAGATACAGTAGATAGATAGATAGATAGATAGATAGATAGAGTAGATCAGTAGACACAGATACACAGACAGATATAGAGATAAATAGGTATGATTTGAAGCTTCATGCATTTTCACACTACAAAGCAAATTATGACTGGCTTTACCATCGATGCAAGTGTTCCATATTAATTAAAGCAGGCTTTATTAATTAGAAACAGCTGGTCATCTGTTGCCGCATTAATTAGCCCGGTTGTTCGCTGTGCATGAATCTGATCTGACTGCATGCGAATGAAAGTGACGGAAATTGTCTTCCTCTGATAAGCACTCCACTGAACCTCAGAGCAAAACCCGGCTTAAAATGAAAAATTAAATAAAATGTGTTATAACTCGGGATACACAGACAGCACAGACGGTAGGTATTTGTGTGCTGAGGTGGGACACTGTTTCATGTGTTTATTTTGATTTATTTACATTTTTTTTCTCTATTTTAGCATGTAAAATAAGTACAGGAAGTACAGGATTTATGAGCGATAACAATGTGCGTATTTTAGGATTTCTTTATTTATCAAAGACAATAACTGAAATTGTGACAACAAAGGAGCCAAAAGTAAAACAAAAGCAATAAAATAAAAAAGACTGTTCATATGTCAAACACAAAATGGTGTCTTTATGTGATTATGAGTATTTCATAGTGAAATATGTGAAATCTTGTCCTCCTACCACTAATACTACCACCACCACCTCCACTACTACTACTACTAATACTACTACTAATAATAATAATAATGATGAATGTGCACGAAATGTGAGATACTTTATGTAAAAAATTAATAGTTTAAAAATCACGAGGTACATCGACTGTTGTTGTTTTTTTATCACATGTGAAATAAAGTATCATGTGGAAAAGTTTACACAAAAAAAATTTGAATTGTAACTTTACAGAATTATATATAACTATACATGATAAATGAAGAATATAAAAATTACATGTGAAATAAATGTATTCTGTAAACATTGCAAAAAATGGTCGATGTACTGGATTAATTGTGTGTAAGAAAGATCACATGTAAAACAAATAAGAATCATGTCTTAAAATGTGTTTAAAAATAAATCATTTTAAAATAACTATTTAGTCATGTGAAAAAAATCACATGTGGAAATTAATCATAAAAAATCGAAACTGTGTCGGAAACTGTTATGAACAAAAATGTTTTCATTAATTAACATTTACACATTCACATTTACAAGTCCATTACATTAGTTTTGTAAAAATTTAATCATTGTTTGTTAAGGGGAAAAAAATGTGAAAATAAACAATCACGTGTCAAAAGAAAATGCAAAAAAAAAATTGCATAACAAAAGAATCAGGCGTAAAAATGTAAAATGTAAATGCGAAAAAGAAATTAAAAACAGGTAAAAATATAATAATCATGTGAATATAATTGAAACATTTGTTAAATAAATAAATACAGTGGAAATCATGTAAAAAAAAAAAAAAGTCAAAATCGTGTAAAGTTTACATGTCAAAAATGTGTAAAAATCACCAGCGGAATAAAAAAAACATTTGTGAAGGAATTATGTGAAATAAAAAACAAACAAACATGCACTATATGTGAAAAAATCTTCTAGAAAACATGAGGGGTGTAAAAATCACATGACTTCTATGAATCAAGTCCATGTGTAAAAAAAAAAAATCTAATTCATTTAAAAAGTAAAAATTGCTGAAATATAATGGATGAAGCGCTTTAGAGCAAGCGATTATCTAGCAGACAGACAGCAGATGGCTCGTAGCAGCTCGTAGGTATCAGGCTGATCAAGGTTCTGGATCAATCTGCTATAAACCTTAACAACATGTCTGATTGCAAGCATGTGTGTGTGTGTGTGTGTGTGTGTGTGTGTTAGAAGGAAAACAAATGGAGCTTGTGAACGCTCCCCAAGCCTCGACAGCGATGACTCCGCGCTCTGCGTTTGTACCTCTTTTTGTCTGAAGATTTCATCTTAATAAACACGGAGAGACGTCCTGCGCTGTGTGCTGCTGAAAATAAAAATGGACAAGTGCCAAATGTGGTGATGTGTCAGGAGGGAGAGGACAAAACGTCGAGACAAAACGTGTGGGACGCGGTTTATCAGCGAGACTTTAACCCAACCCGTCTCTGGTGCATTTCTCATTCTTCTCTAAAAGAGCTGTATTTTCTGGTGGCTTTGCATTTATGAGTGCATCTTTTTTTTAAATTATTATTATTATTATTATTATTATTGCTGTATTAATTAGTCGAAAAAATTCTCAGAATTTACAGGAAGCTCACAGGGGTTAAAAATCGCTTGCACATTTTCCTTTCAGCATCTTTTCTGCAATAAAGGATAAATTATTTAAAATAACACGACCTTTTATCTCACACCCTTTGAAGGCAGCAAATTAAAAATGCAAATGGAGGTGCTAATTAATATGCAAATATATTCGTTCCCAGTTAACAATTAGCAATTAAACCCGCAGTGTCTAGAAAGAGCACGGACAAAAATGGGTAACTTAATTTATCATTAAAAAATTAAAAACATGCCCAAAAATTTTAATTGATTTAAAAAAACACACACATGCACACACACACACACACACACACACAGTCTCAAAAGTGGACAAAAAGACATTTTTTATTTTAATATTGTTATATTGTTAATATGCATACAGAACGTGCAGACTGGATGTGTAAGAGGATGTGCAGGAGAAATAAACACGTCTCCTTCGTGCCGGAGGAGACTTTAATCAGGGAATCAGGACGGTCCAGGGAGCATGATGCGCATTAAAGTTTAAACGTGTGAAAGTTATTTATACTCTGTGTTTAGATATGAGTGAATTTCCTTGCCGTGATGAAACAAGAACGCTTCAGATCACACAGGAAGAGGCTTACTGATGATTCTAGAGGAACTGGAGCGATATGTAATGTATAGAAGGCTTTGAGAAACATGGCATTATAGAAAAAATAATCAACAACCGGATTACATAACGCTATCATTGGAAAATTGTGGGTTTTCAAATTTAACTTTTATTCTTCGTACAAGACAGCAATTTACCAATCATTGCAATTTTTAGTTTTGTAACAAAATAACACACTTTTTATTCATTTCCGGCTACATTTAGTATATCAACTATATCCATAGAAACAGCTGCTTCATCACCAGTGTATGCTGCTTCTTTTTCTTTTAAAGAAAAAGATTCCAAAAGAAACCCCATAAATTCCTGGTTTGAAGCACTGACACTGAAGACTCCATCCATGATCATTTGTTGAACTGCACTTTACAAAAGAAATTTAATCAATACCATTCCAAATCAGTGCTTGTGTTTGTTTATTTGTAGACTTCAAAATATGCTCAACGTTCAGCACATACAGGTCTGCTGTTGCTATAGAAACTAGAAACAATAAAGTCTTCAACAAGTGTTTGGAAAAAACAAACAGAAAACAAATCGACACCTTTCCCACCCATCAGCTTTCCTTATTCTAAAATGTCGTACAATAAATATAATACAACAGTTATTTACGACCGAGTAATCAGATTAGACAAGAGCCATTTCACGAGTGATGATAATAGATAGTAACAGCACTGGGGCATTAAACTATACAGTATGTATACCTCCTCGTCCCAGGTGTTCTAATAACCGGTAATAACACTAGCGCTTAGTTGCAGTGTGACCGAAAGTAGTACTGAGGAGTACTAAGGAGAGAGCAGCTGCCTGCCAAAACCACAATTCAAAACCAGTTACAGAAGCACTCTGAGGCTGCGCACGCGTGCCTACGACCTCTTCACAACAGTGCTGATATCCATTACAACAGCATTCCCTCTCATGTGATATTGCTCAATTATCATAAAGAGTTCTACATGATTTTATTTATTTTCTCTACTTTGTGTTTTCTGTGCTATAACTGTAAATGCAAAAGAAAACATTTCCTTAGGGAATATATCGCTGCAATATAATGAGATTATGGAGAGAATTTAAGTGAAACTGTAAATATGTACAAATGAATCAGCTGGAAAATAATAATCATGGTGGAGGTACTAACAGTAATAATAATAATAATAATGTTAATAATAATAATAATAATAAGTTTGTGACCCTTAGGTTCGTTATTGTTCCCTTTAGGCTTATGAAGACGTAACCAAATGCAGCACTGTTTTATCCACTCGCAGCATCTCAAAGCAAAGTGGAAGCCCACGGGTGCGATAAAAGCTTTAAATAGTTTCCTCCAGGGGCCGTCCTGCCTGAAAATACCTAATTTGATAAATTTGCTCTTTAAGCAGCGAGTTCCATTTTGCATAGCCTTATTAGGAATTCAGCTAAATATCTCTGATGCTTAGCTATACAGTTTTTTTTCTCCACTGTTTTTTTTCCCTTTCTTCTTCGGGTCGGACCACCTACATTTGTTTAAACGCACCCATGCTCATTAGCACCTCAGAGCTAATACTGAGCGTGCGCTTCATGTAAGTACCGCTAAGTCTCTCATTTTCTGCAAATAATTCCCCTTGATCTAATCGTCAATTTATGCAGAGGGGAAAATGATGCTCTTAACATGGCTGGTCAAAGGGAAAAGGAGTGAGCGCGCGCTCTGAATTATGCATGCACGCCTGTGAGATTCTGTGTGTGTGTGTGTGTGTGTGTGTGTGTGAGTGTGTGTGCGCGCGCATGTGTGTGTGTGTGTATCTTTTTACTGTCGTGTTGAGCTTGAAGTTTGGTAAGCTTTAGTTGAATTCATAAATGTGCACATGCATTTCTTTATCAATACTTCATCTTTTTATATATACAGTGACAACAGTGACATTTTTACAGAATTTACATTAAATTGACACATTTTGTTTTTAAATACTTCACAGTGATATTTTACCTGTGCACGTATTTACTTACTTGAGTTTTTTTTACGTGATTTTTTCATACGATTCATCTGTTTTACGATTCATTAATTTTATGTTCAATAACATAAAAACACAATTCCACATGTGACTTTTAAGTGATTCATTAATTTTCTTGTGATTTATTAATTTACTTTTTTTTCACATATGATCCATTTAGGTGATTCATTTAATTACTTGTGATTCATTTAGCTACATGTGATTCAGTAATTCATTTATGATTCATTTTTCGCACTTATGATTCATTTTATGTGATTCATTTAGTCATCTGTGATTCATTTAGTTCCTTGTGATTTATTTTTATTTGATTTATGTAGTTCCTTGTGATTAATTTACTCACAATTAATTTTTTTTTACATGTGATTTTTATGTGATTAATTTAGTTCCTTGTGATAATTGTTCACATGATATTTTTATGTAAATCATTCAGTTAGCTGTGATTCATTTATTTACTCATGATGACAATTTTCTCATAGGATTTTTATGTGATTCATTTCTTTACTTGTGATTTATTGACTTATTCATGATTAATTTCTACACCTGTGATTTATCATGTAATTAATTTACCTGCTCAATCATTTTTTACGTGAAAAAACATTTTTAACACAAGATTCTTCATGAGATTCATTAAGTTATTTATGACTTGTTTATTTACTCATGATTCATTTTTTTTTTTTACAATTTATTTATTAACTTGCGATTCATTGTTTTACATGGAATTTTCATGTGATTCCTTTAACTACTTGTGATTCATTTATTTAGCCATGATGAATTTTTTTAATTAAGGATTTTTTTTTATATAATTCACTAATTTACTTATGATTCATTCGCTTAATTATGACAAATCTGTACATGATTTATCATATGATTTACTTTCCTATTTGTGATTTTTTTTTCATGCATTTTTTTATATTATTGTTTGAATTTTCTCATGATTCATTTTCTCCCCACATGATTCATTTGGTCACGTAAAATTTTCATGACTCATTTATGTTTAATAGATTAATATATTCCTTTTTACATGATTTCTCACAATCAAACATTTTCTCGTGATTCATTTTTCCAATTCATTTTTTACCCCTCAGGATTTGATTTACACATGACTCATTTACTTATGATTCATTATTTCTACCTGTTTTTTTTTTTAATACATTTTCTCAATTTTTTTTTCTATTTTAGAATGCATTTCGTATTTCATATAATCACATTATGTTAGGTGAGTTTACATGATAACTGTTTTATTCTATAAAAACATATAATTATTCCAAATATATAATGTTCTAATGTGACTCAAATAGTGTTAAGCCACTATACAGTACCTTTATTTGGTCCAGTGTCTTGGGATCGGGTGTGACTTTGTGCTTTATGCAGCTCTGCTCGTAGGCCAAAATTATATCTGTCAAGGTTCTACTGTCGCCTAAAATAGAAGTGAGAGAAAATAAAAGGCTCAACAAACAACAACAACAACAGCCTTTCATTCCTTATCCACTAATCCAGTGTTTATTGTGTCTTAATGAGCGCTCTACAATTAGCCCTACTGATGAAAGCGCATTTTAAAAATGTTTTCTGCTTTTTTTCCCCCCTGCCTAATACACTTCTCTGTGCTTCATTAACGCAAGGTAAATGCATTCAGGACGTCTCGCAGACATGATGAACTCCTGATTTAACCGCAATTCCAACAACAAAGACAAACACCGAAAAGAAACTTTTGCCAGAAGTACAGAGGTAGTCACGTATATGCGAGTGAGTGTGTGTTTGTGTGTGTGTTTCAGTCACGGTTTTGCACTGCACAAATCTTGGACTTTAATTAACATTCGTTTTATTAATCCATCTCTTTCAAAGCGCTAGGTCACAGACGGATGAGCTGCTGAAAAAACTCTTTATCGGGTTTGTGAAAACTGAGATGTAACAGGAGGGAATATATACAGTATATATAAAAAGTCAATCCTTCTTTGGTAGCAGCCTTTGTCTATACGTGATATGTGACTGTATAGGAAAAATATCACCAACAGAGTGGCGTGATGGAATGAATTCACTTTTAAAACCTTTAAATTGATTATTTTCCCATAACAGTACCTCCTGGAGTGTTTTCCTCTCACATACTTTTTAATCCATTTTCAGCTGCCATTAATGTTGTGGAACATCCATGAAGCAAGACTAAGCGTTCTGCAATATTAAATAGATAAAAAGTAGGAGCTGTCTTTCATTAATAAATAAGAAACCTGCGAACATTGGCAAATCAATGTAGTGTTGGAAGAATAACATCCTTTGGGGCATGCTGTTATTGGAAACTAAAAAACTTATCAGAGTTACAGTGCCAACGGACCTTCACATCATTGCGTTATGGATCGTTTTCCTATATCAGTAACTGTATTATTATTATTATTATTACTATTATTATTAATTAGGATTAATTACCATCCTGCTGCGTGTCCTTGGTCTCAGTAAACCGTGAAACCATTTCCTCGTCTGGAGGAAACGTGACATGCTTTTCCCCTCTGCTCTTTTTGCCAAGCAGGCCTGCCCCTTCCTCAGCATACTCGCTCATCGTCATCACCCCTGCTGATCAGACATATGCAATTTCACATGATTAGCATTTCACGATTATGGACGTCACCACGGACAGTTTGCGTCCAGGAGAACAGCTACATGTCCATCCTACACCCAAGTCCACTCTGTAGAATTGGTCCTGCGGTGGATCCAGAGCAGTCAGGTGGTACGTGGAAACAAGAAACCTGTGTGTAAAGCTTTTGCAAAGCTGCCACAGGATGCCACATCATCAATAATGAATGAGCCAAGTGCTTCGTGGGGCTCTGTTGATCTCAGCATCAAATATACACACTTGACATACAAATTGTGTCAGCATATACAACCAAGATAAAAACAACCTGGAGTTATGTAAGCATGATTCCTTTATTTGCACAAAATGTAGTTTAAATGATGATTTCACTTTTTAAGAGAAAAAAGCCATCCAAACCTGCCTCACCCTATATGTAAAAGTAATTGTCCCCCAACCACACCGCCACACCCCTGCTAAATCATGAATGAACTGTGATTAAACACATTTTTTTCAAAAGCTTAGTAAACTACACAAAGGCCTGATCACTACCAGACCTGGTGAATCAAGAAATCACCACAGTGCGAGTCATTATTCACAAATGGAGAAAACTTGGAACCGGGCGAACCTTTCCAGGAGTGGTCGGCTGACCAAAATTACTCAGATAAATGACAAATCATCCAGAAGCTCATAAAAGAACCCAGAACAACATTTTAAGATCTGCAGGCCTCACTTGCTTCAGGTAGGTTCAGTGTTCATGATTCAACAATAAGAAAGAGACTGGGGCAAAAATGACATTGAAGGAAGAGTGTCAAGGTGAAAGCCACTAAACAAAAGAACACAAAGACTCGTCTCACATTTGCCAAACATATTTTTATTATCCCTAAGACTTTTGGGCAAATATTCTTGAAACTTTTTGGAAGATGTGCGTCCTGTTACATTTGGCATAAAACTAACAGTGTTTCATAAAAAGAACGTCATACCAATAGTCAAACATGGTGGTAGTATATACTGTGTGTGTGTATATATATATATATATATATATATATATATATATAGTATTA
>JAOVVB010000002.1:1771335-1799246 GCA_028570985.1 Heterobranchus longifilis
ACAAACCAATTCTGGTTCATCTGTTTCATTCAACGATCCGCTTTCACCCTTCTCATTCTACGCCGCCGCTATGTGCGTATGAGCGTATGGGCATGCGCGTTTTACCCATATTCTATCGCAATATTTCATTTTCTTATCATTGCCTAACATTGTACCAGTATTACCGTGAGAGGTATAATATGGCCCAGCCCTAGTATGAACACATCATCAAAAGTGCATGTCGAGTAAAATGTTAATGTTTTTTTCTTTTTTAACTAAGAATACTACCCTATGCTTCCTCCTGCAACCCTAGAACTGTCCTAATTATGGTCCAGCAACTTATTTGCTCCCCTTTATACCTCCTTCAATGTGTGCTGTAATGGGAACATAATCATTGACCAGGAAGTGTCATAAATGTCCAAAGTGGAGTTGTTTCTATTCCTATAAAAAAAATAGGTTTTTGTCTTATCTTTTTCAAGCTTTAGGTCATTTTATATATGCGTTCATTTTATTTTATTATATTATAATTTCCATAGTAACAGTTCCTTCACACAAGCTCATATGAAGGGTTTTACATATGTTTCATTCTTGACTAACTTGATAATTGGTGAGTTGCCATGGTTATATAACAGCAAAATGTTTTGCTGTTATATAGTGAAAGTTTCCTATATACAGTAGGAAGTCTAATAATCACCTGAGTCCTGAGATCCTTTCAACTGTTTTGTTCTAGTGTAAGTGTGACTTGCTGTTGTATCTGTTTCTCGTCTGCTTTCCTTGTAGGAGCCGAGCGATAATGGTCCTCTCTTCTCCGAGCTGAAGTTTTACATGCGAGCCGCTAAACCTGATCTAAGTACGCTCTTCTGACTCTCACCCTCTCTTTTCAGTCTCTGACTCACACTGATCGAAGAAAAAAAGCTGGTCTCTTAATTAAGAAAAAAAGTTCAGAGCTCAGTGTGCCACTCTTGTGGAGAAGCACAAACACGGCTGGATGCCTTCGGTGCTACTTCTGGTCGCCCCGAGGTCACAGCAATGCGTTTTATTTAATAACAACCCAAATGTCACCTTCCCTTGACAATTAACTGTTATATTACTAAGCAATGCTTTTGGTTTATTCATTAGGATATTGTGACGTTGGTAAATATTTGTCCCACCAGCAGATTAGCTTGCGTCTGCCACTCTTGTCGTCCCCGTGGGATTCTACCTTTATATTACTCTGAGCAGCAGCAAGTTTGTGTTTGTGCCTCATCGTATGATTTTGCATGCAGTAGAGCTTGAACTCCCAGAATGCTGATCTCACGAGAAGTTATTATAAGTTCTTCATTGTTGATCTTTCTATATGTAAATTCATAAAAACGTCCCTAACTTTGTTTCAGTCAGCGCTTGGATAAAGTCCCATAAATTGAAATACTTGGGGGTGCCAAAATACTGGGGATCAGGACTTCATGAGAAAGGAGGAAAAAGGTGAGGAGATCGGTGCTGTAATTTTTGGCAGAGATTCTATCGTCATAATGCGTTGAGAAATAAACAATAAGTGTCGATGTGATGTTTTAGGTATAGGTTCATGGTCATGGACCGGTTCGGAACAGATCTACAGAAGTTGTTCGAGGAAGGCGGCAAGATATTTCCACGGAAATTGGTTCTTCAGCTTGGCCTTAGACTTGTGAGTTACATTAAAAGAAAAGAAAAAAATATTTCCTTATATTATTAGTGTCACTGTGATTGACAGGCGAGAAAGAATATATCGTTGGAGCTGTCAATCTATTTTATTATTTTTTTTATATATATTCTTTCCCCCCATTTGTTTTTTGCTTTATATAAAATATAATGCTATAAAAATAATACAAAAACAAGAATAAGGGCTGTTCGCAGGAGCTAATCGTATAGATCCTACATTTTAAATACAAGTGTATTATTTATGAACTATTTATCACTTCATTTCTCCTAACGACTTCCCTCTGTCTTGTCTCCAGCTCGACATCCTAGAGTACATTCATGAGCACGAATACGTCCATGCCGATATCAAAGCCTCCAACCTCCTGCTTTCCTATAAAAACCCCAATCAGGTCGGTTCTGGTTCTTGCTCAAGTTGTGGCTCTTCTGTACCCCAATTGTTTACCAGACTAGATTTTGCCACCGGAACTAGGGACTTCTTCTGACATGGGATATTTTGTCCTCATTCCTTTTCCTTTAATGGGAAATGTGTATCACAAACTTAAAAGGTTACCAGAGATCTGGTGCATTGCCTTTTTTTTCTTAATTTAGGCAACAAGATTTTTCAAAAAGTTTCATTGTGATAAGTTACATGATTTCCTCCATCAATGGGATATAATCTCAATCCATTAAATTAATTTTCGGGTTCAGGTTGCATCACTGCTGCGTGCATCACAGTGCTTCGTTTCATTTGCATGGTGGTGGAAGCGTTATGCAACCTGGAACTTGAATCAAACCTTATGGTTTACTTTGTGTCCATGCATGATGCTTTATCCTAGTTAAGTCCGTTTACGTTCGAGTTAAAAATTATTTGCACTCTGGTTGTAGAATTTATTTTAATTAACTTTTAAGACAAATACATCAGTTTCTTGACATAATCTCCTCGCTTTTTAATACACTTTTTCCATCTGAGAACAAGCTTTTGTATTCCCTCATTAAATCACACAGGTCACAGCGCCCTTGGCTAGCAGTCTTCTGTGTTTAATACGAAGTTTAGGCTTCAGCTCTTCAATAAGCATCCCACTGTAATGAGCACTGTTGATTGTTGAACCTTTTTCCTGTAATGTTCCAATACTGGCCCTTGAGAATCCCAGAAAACTGTAAGCATTGATGAATTTTCTAGCTAATGGTTGACATTTGGACTTTGTACGGAAAGCACTAATGAGACAGTATAGAGAGTTTTGATATAACCAGAGTGCTGATAAATTTTGACTTGTATATACATACAAACAGTATATATACACACACACCCATATCCTGCTCAATTTTAATAATATTGTCTGCTTATATTTCTGCTTATACCTCTTTTCCACTTCATATTCATGATCTGTGTGTGTGTGTGTGTCCTTTATTTATCCGCTTCTTATAAGTTGCACAATTTCTATATTTGCACTCTTAGACACTGAACAGCATTTCATTGCTGAGTACCTGTACTATGCAATGACAATTCTATCTATCTATCTATCTATCTATCTATCTATTTACATTTGTAGATAGATAGATAGATAGATAGATATTTTTTGTAAGTTACATTTGTGAAGTTTTATTTCTACACCCAACCTCTGAGACTTTCTCTTTTTATGCCTTTCCTTAACAAGACACTATTTAAGCTTTTCATGCTTAGCGTGTAAACAGTCGATATTAAATGACTTGCGAGCCAAGTGACTGAAGCAAATAAAGGGAGGGGGGGCAGAGGCTGATGCACGGCCAAACATTTAATTTAGAGATTAATAATGTATCAGCGGTGTATTATTAAACCGCTATTTTAAAACTAGGATTTAAAAAGTGGCCTCTTGAGATTAGTGGCTCAGCACTGGAAATAGTTTTTTCAGATATATATATATATATATATATATATATATATATATATTAGTGTATAAATGTGTATGTATGTATGTAACATTGCTTGTTTATCATTCTGAAACTGTTAATTTTGTGACAGGTTTACTTGGTGGATTACGGTCTGGCGTACAGGTACTTGCCGGAAGGTGTGCCAAAGGAATATAAAGAGGACCCAAAGAAATGCCATGATGGGACCATTGAGTTTACCAGCATTGATGCACATCGTGGAGTTTGTGTGTATATCTTTATTAATTAATTAATTAATAAATGAATATGAGTAAATTACACCTGGCTTGGTTAGCCCACAGGGCAAGGGGAAGATCCTGTGTCATGTGTAGGATGCTAATCAGCTTTTTTTTAATCATGGTTTTGCTTTTTCACAGCTCCCTCCAGAAGAGGCGACCTTGAAATCCTGCTTTACTGCATGATCCAGTGGCTGTGCGGCCGTCTACCCTGGGAGGATGATCTCAAGAACCTGGATTACGTCAGAGACTCGAAAATACGGTGGGTTTAAAGTTTTCTCTCCTAAGTCCTAAGAGATGTCAGGACAGACCAGAGTGACACACAGGTTCAGGGTGTCATCTTGGTGATGTATTTATTGATTTTTTTTTAGTATTCTGACATTTTAGAGCAATGGTATTAAAGTAACTTGGGGGGGTTCAGAGCATTTTTAAGCTAACTAACAAATTTTCATAGTCCGATAATTGGTGCCACAATAATACGGTATGCGGCAAAATACACAGTACTGAAACTCGGACGCGCATTTGGATTTGCCGACAGGACATACTTCCATCCATATGTGTTCCCAGTAGTGAAAAGGAAGTTGTGTGATGCAGTTGTTGTGGGAAATGGGTCTGTCGACGGCAGGGAAAAGTGTTCATAAGTGAGTATTATTTCCGCTCATACAGAAGTGTGAAGAACAATTCCTTCCTATACTCGTCCCATTCCCCCGATCTTACACCACCTAATGCCTACTTGTGGAGAATGTTAAAGGAGAGTGTGTCCAACTGTGAAGATCCGCCAAGAACTGTGCCTGCATTATGCGGGCAAATCGTCTCCTTTTGCAGGAATCTGCAGCAGCAACCTTTGTTCCGGGAATCCTGGTTGAGAATCTGCATTAACGATACGTGAACACTATCTAGAGCGAAGCACTGCACACACACTTCAAACACTTACATTACGCATACTGTGGTAAATCAACACGTTAATAGTAGTGTATGTTAGTTTATTAGCAAAAAAAATTAATTCACAGACGACAACAAGGTAATATCATTTGTTTTTACATTTCAGCACTGTATATTTTAGCGCACACTGTATTACATGCTGCCTACTGATGGATGGATAGATAGATAGATAGATAGATAGATAGATAGATAGATAGATAGATAGAAAGAAAATAAATAAATAAATAAATATTCAGCTATAGGGAAGTCCTTTTGCCCGGTAATCATTCTAGCACATCGCCAGCTAGTTTTCCTAGCATTTAGCTAGTTAACAAGGACTCAAGCTAACACAGCTCCAGTGTTAACACAGTGAGCAATTACTGGATGTTGGTCGCCAGATGCTTCCTTAAGATTCAGAAGTCAATGTCCACACATTTTCTGGTGCATTTGGCAGGGCAGGACAACACAGGGTAGCATATTCACACATTATTGCATTTTTAACGAAGAGTACAGTACAGGTGTTACCAGGCTATTTTTGTATTATTGAATATTTTATATTGACTTATTTAATTCTATCTCAGAAATAATAATTAATATTAACAAAAAATATAACTTAGTAGAAATTCTTATGCATTCATGTTTTTTTGTTTTTGTACTTTTTCCAGAGGTCGCGAAGATATCAAAGCTTTTATGAAGAGCTGTTTTACTGCCGGGAATGAACCAGGTGAGAGAACTTCTCTGTAACAGACCCGCACTGGGCAAATCAAGGCCCTATCTTATGTTTTAGAAGAAGACATGTGGTTGTTTATTATTATTGCTGATTCATTTATTTATATAATATTTTAATATTATATTATTATATTAAGCTTCAAAGACTGCACCCATCTCTTCACCTCTATCCCCATCCTTTCACCCTCAAGACGTCATACTCGAATGCTCTATGACGGGCTCCATCTCGCGTCTCATCTTCATGTAATGTATCAATATGAGCGTCCTCTTGTGAGTAAGCTACAAATAAAACGCTCATACCACAGATTGTTTAAAGCCAAAAAAAATAATTCTGCACTGAACTCCAGAGCTTTTAAAAAGCACCTGTGATAAGTGCAGAAAAGGTGTGCGAGCCAAGCATTAATTGGTCTGAAGCACTTCCTGATCCTGGTGTACGAAATGCAGCACGGAGCGCCCGTGCTCCCGTAATGAGTGCACAGCCGTTGATTTAGCAATAGTGAGAGCTAATGGATCGACCCCTGCGCTAATTCCATAAAACTTCTCACTCCAGCTTCAGAGCAAGCGTGAACACTTCACTGCGGACGAGGAGTGCAGAAGAATCTCGTCTGTAATGAGCTAGTCATTATGTTATGATGTGCACATGCGATTCATCCCTAAACTGTATTTCTTGTGGGATATTAAGTACAGACTTAATATCAGAGTTGTGTTACATAAAAACATTAAGAATGCAGCACAGTTTTATCCTCTGTGTCTTTGGCCTGGTAAAAACTAAACCATATTTAAATAGCGTCGCTTGAGTCCAGTCATTTAAATAACCTCCATGACACAAAATCCTCACCTGCGTATGCATCTCTCCTCGTTTCACTCCACTCACACTTACATACTCTGTTAACTTGCTGTTACTTTTGCACAACTTCAGGACTTGCTCACTTTTTTTTTTTTTTTTTTTAAATCAAAAGCGTCAGAGGAGCCGTTTGCTTGCCGTATGATGCGATGGCACTTCTGAAGCTCAGTGACAGGCGCACAGCAGAAGGAGAGAACCCTCCTCAGGCTGTTGTCTTGCTTGTACGCGTCTCTTCCCAACGACGGGGTGACGGGAGGCAGGCGCGTTTAGTGAGGCCATCATGGCTAATTCTGTTTGGTGTGACAATTTGAGCAGCCGACGATAAACAACAGTTCGCGAGCAGCGAAGTATAAGAAACAGCGTGTGATGTTTTGTCGCCCTTTTTTTCCACTAAACTTAGCCTGAAGGTCAGAGTGCCAGCGCCTGCTGCGAGGAAACTCCGGTGCAGGAAGTGCGCCCGATTCCCGGCGCAGTGTTAAACACACACCTTCCTCTTTTATCGGTTTGTGAAATGGAAATGGCTCTTTACACAGAGGCGGGCCAAAAGTTCTACTTTCTGCCCCGTCTCACAGTCCGTGTAGTTCACTGCTGCGGCATAACAACACACACCACTGAATATGCAATCAGGTTCATAAGTAACTGGACACTACGACACTATAGGGGGAGATTTGCCTGTGTACATCCGCCACAGAGGATCTGGAATCACGCTATTAATATATGATTGAAGTTTGGAATTCTTTCAGCTTAACCAGAATATTTCTTTATCTTGTCTAAAACTTTCCCTCTATTGTCACAGGCTCAAAACTAAATGGACAACTGCCTGATAAACAGTGTAATGGCCAATTGTGGCCTGTTTTTCGTTATTTTTCGAGACTTGACCCCAGGTGTTGTTCAGAAGTTTTGGTAGCTAGCTATTCATGTGGATGTTGTGGGTGTTGAAGCAAGTGAAGGAGACCATCATTATGCTGAAAAAAACAAAACGGACATATCAGAGAGATAGAAGCAACCTTACCATTGACCAAATTCAGCAATTTGTTATATTTTTAAAAAGATGGAAAACACACAGGCAAGCACAGCAACACTAAAACCTAAAGTGGATGATAGAATTATTTGTCTTGATGAAGAAAAACCTAGGTTAAAAACAAAAATGTCTAGCGAACTTAGGGTCGTTAGACATTTTCAGCAAACTAGATGTTTTCTCTAGAAGGTATCTACAGTCAAGAGACCCCTTCATAAACGTGAATACAGATACAAATACAGGACTAACGAAAATTCGAGTTGGGAACAGACTACGGTTCTACCGACATTCGTAGATGCGAATGATTTGCAGAAGTAGCTCACGTGTATTATACAAAAAAATAGACAATGCCATGCACCAGATAGCAATATTTGTGTGTGCGCGCGAGAAATGAATGTGCCTCACTGGTTTGAATGAATCAGTCCGGGAGCACGATAATAGAAAATGTCTGTCCTGTAAAGCTGTCCCAATGATGAATTATGTAATCCTATTGTTTTTTTTTTTTATGTTTTACATTGTATATTTGTGTTAAAGTGTATAAGACTCACTTTTTTTCTGACTTTCAAACAAATCCAACTTACAAACGTGCTCCCGGAACGGAACTTGTTCATAAATCGGGACTTACTGTACAGGGTTTACCTCAAGATGCAATCCTACAGGGAACATTCAAGAACAGATACAGATTAGGCTATTATTATTAGTATTATTATTATTATTATTAGGCTTAGCTAATAAAGAAAAAAAGCCTGCTGAGTTTTATGAAAGATTAACCAGATTGTATCAGAATTATAAGATCATTTGGAGAAAGGAAAGGAAGGGCTTACGTTCCAAAGCATACCACCAAACATGGAGGCATGTCTTATGGCATGAGTGTGTATGGCTGCCAGTGGAGCTGAGTCTTCGGTGTTTTCTGAAATGTGTTTCTCTACTTTCTGCTCAGATTCAGTCAAATGCTGCAAAACCGACTGGACTGATAAGCGCATCACAGTACAGACTACTCTTACGATAACGATTTAAAATGTACTGCGAAAGCAACCTAAGAATTTCCTAAGCCAGCTGCTCATCAGTTGCTTAAGACAGAACCGAAGGTTGAAAGATCCACAAACAAGCAGTGACTGAAGGAGGCTGCAGTAAAGCAAAGGCAAAGCAGCTCGATGGAGTAAATTCAGCATTTGCTGCTGTCTGTGCATTCTGTTACGTCTGCGCAAATGGAATTCCCAAATGCTTAATGCAGTATTTTAGTTAAACATCTGGTGTTAAAGCTGAAAGTATTTGTTGCTTCATTTATAGACTGGTGTGGCAGAAAGACAAAAATAGACAAAACAAAGTCACTGTCTAAATACTTTTGGACCCAACTGTATGTGCGCAGGAAAACATTTGGATGCAAACTGCTTCTTCAGCAGTATGAGAAGAAGTGTTTTATTTGTTATAGCAGTCAGCTTGGCAAAAAAACACAACACACGGTTGTTTCTGAATCTGTGTTAAAAAAATATAGTTTTACCCACTGACTAGCTTCACACATACATTAATCTGCCAGTGTTACGTGTCTACCATGGAAATCCCAGTTAAATATAAAACATTTTTGTTTTTGCGGTATTTGCATGTGGTTATTTAAACAGCCGATTTCTGTTTAATTATTAAAGCAGAATGCAGCGTTGCTATGAAGCTGACATGGCGTCTCGAAGATCTATAAGTACGTTTCTGACACGTTCACACTTGGTACTAAGTGTAAAGGTAAACCGTTAACAGTGGTAAAATCAGTAATGCACACAGGCAGAACATCGTCATGTAAATCAAATCTGCTTCCTGAGAGCTTTTCTAACGAACCCTAACATGCACCTCTGTCTTTCAGATGAATTGATAAAGTTTCTGGAGGTTGTGAAGAAGCTGGACTACAACGAGAAACCCGATTACCAGAAGCTGCGCAGAATTTTGCAGCAGGGACTAAAAAGCATCGGAGCCACTGATGATGACAAGCTGGACTTCTCAGAATCTGTGGCCGTTGCAGGGCCGTCCTCGGCCAGGGTGAGACAAGTGGCACGAATGTCGAAAACTTTGAAAAATTATTTTGTGAAATATGTCCCATTGACCTTGTACCTTTAGACTTAACAGAAGTCACGTTGTGTAAAAAGGTATCCGATGTAACATTATTTCTTGCGTCCATCTAAAAAAAAAAAAAAAAAACAACAGAGTGAACAAAGACTTCAGCTCCTCCCTCTGTGAGGTCCTGAGTGCCTGTGTTTATTCCCTACTAATGTATCACAAATTTGCTGACACAGTAACCTCGGAGTGAGCGCAGGCCGGCAATCAGCGTACCGCTCACGCTCACGACACGGGTGGCGACGGACTCTCATCGCCTTCCCACAATGCCGTTTGCATATGGAAGGTGCCACCAGGGAGCTGGCCCGTGCCAGCTGAGGGTTACCTGCCCACTGCAGTTATTGTATGTAATTATCGAGCCAATCTGTTCAGCTCAGCGGGGTCTGGATGGTAATCATGAGGCAGCAATTGGCAAAATGGAAAGGAAATGTGAGGAGGGGATGGAAAGGAAAGGGGGGGCATAAAAAAAAAAGAAGGGGAAGGGATGATGGTTCGAGTCCGAGAGACGGGCGAGCATTCATTACGCAGTCTGAGTGGAGGACAGGGGGAATTTGATTGCTGTCGTTAAGTGCATCTTCTAGCTAACCCCGAGTTCAGTTGGTGTGATTTTTTTTTTTTTTTTTTTCCCTCCCGTTCGCTCCTCTTGCCATCCCTCGCTCGAATTAGTACCGAACAGGATCCGAAACGGAGGAAAGCCTTGTAATAAATGAACTCAAAATATAAACGATTGTTTGCCGGCTTAAAGCGCAGAATGAAATTGCGTCTCTGACCTGTAATCTCAAGTCACGGATATAACCTTGAAAATCCGAATCACTCTAAGCGGTATTAAAATAGACCTATTGTGTTTGATATTTCAATGATTTTTTTTTTTCTCTTTCCTTCCCTTTGCTGGATTTTTTATTTATTTTTTTTTAGCTGGGATGGAGAGCTTGGGAGCAGAGTCGTAATTACATTTGCTCAGACGTCACGCTTAAGGCTTAAGGCACACGTAATAGTTTCCTCACGTATCACAGAGGAAAGGTCCCTTTTTAATATTAGATTCAAGCTCCCCCTAAGGATGCTGTAAGCAAGTGATTTGACCATTTCTTTTCTATCCCTCTCTTTTTTTCTGTTTTGAAGACTACTAAGCGTAAGATAGCAGAAGAAAAAGAGCCATCTAATGATGAGACTGATGAGTCCCCTGCAAAGAAGAGACGCCCGGCTCCGAAGAAGGGTAAGTGCTCTCTTCCAAATTGCAGTCAGTTTACCCGGGTTCTCCTACCGACTAGATTACATTAGTGTAGATTAAATCCCTGATGCACTGAATCAACACAGGGTCCAAGTTTATTCATAAATTACTTTTAAAGATCTTTAATTCTAGGAATTCTTTTCCCCTTTAAAATATAAATATGTTTAGATTTTAAGTGCGTCCCTGGTTAGATTGGCTGATTTGAAATCTGTTCATTCACTTACTGATAATGAGTTTAGATAAACACACTCTGTGTGCGATGTGTTTTCAGCATTAAGACTTGCTCTACTCAAGCATTTCAATGTATTTAGTCATCATGTGATTTAATACTAGGGAATTTAATAGTCGAACATAATATTAAACATTAGTTTGGGATCAGTTTGTTAATTTTGCAGTGTCCCCCTTTATCTCCTGTAGCTTCAAAAGAAAGAACGCGAAAAAAGAGGAACGGTGACGGTGCCGTTTTATGTGATGAATGTGAGCACTGCAGCTCCTGAATCAAATTCTACTAGGGAACGAATCAAGATCATGATTTTAGTTTGTTCTGGACTTCTGAAGGGTTTATATCAGGGCCTGATTATAACTAGAGCTGTATATCATAGGTAGATTGTCGATTCAAGCGATTTTGGGGCCTTGCGACCTTCTATATAATTTAATGGCACTTAAGTTTACTGTCTAAATTTGGCCAGGCAGCTATATTTCTTACACGTTTTGAAATATTTAAAGAGGAAGAATTTTTTGTCTTCACGTTTCTCAGCTTGTTATGAAGCTGGAGTTAGAGAGCAAGGTCAGCCATACTGTGGCAGCCCTGGAGTAGACAGACAGGGTTAAGGGCCTTGCTCAAAGGCCCAACATTGGCAGCTTTGTGGAGCTGGGGCTTGAACCATGTCATCCTTCTGATCAGTAACCCAGGGCCTGCTCAGCTACCACTGCCTCTAAACTACTTAAGCTACTAAACATATTTAATAAACATTAAAACACAGTGTAACTTGATTTATAATTTTTTTTATGGTATGTCTCCTACAAAGCGATTTTCCCCCTGATAATTTTCTGCTCCAGTCCAGTATTTGGCAGTATTGCACCAAACGCCTGTAAACACAGAAGACGAAGAAGAATTAATATTCTCACAAAACATGAGTTTTTGCAGAAGATAAAAAGCAGGTTTTTTTTTTTTTTCCATGGTGTGTAACAATGACAGAAATCCTGATCCTAGGTTTTGTTTTGAATTTCTTTGGGGAAAAAAATTGTTTATACATCACATTAAGATTGTTTTTATCGTCATGCAGCAGCGACCGGCACGAAGAAGAAGGCTAGCGCGAAGAAGTCCTTTCCAAAGCAGTCCGAGGAAGAGGCGTCGACTTCATCCTCCGCCACACTGGAAGTAAAGAGAACCCGTGGCAGGCCCAAGAAGACCAAATAGTTCTTCTCTTTTAAACTGTTACAACTTCTGTTCCTCATTTTAACTCTATTCTGGATTAGTTCCTGGTTGTACATGTTCGTTTCCTTAACTTTTTTTTTTTTTTTTGTTCTACAAGATGTTGAGTACGTTCTCAGTAAAATAATAAATAACCAAAAAAAAAGTATGCTTGCTTTGAGTAGCGAGTTATTTTCATCCCCTTTGTAATGGCTTGAATAATCAGGCCCGTGCCGACGAGGTCCAGGGGGGATTGCTTTGCCCTCGATAAGGAAATCCCCGAAGGAGCTCGCAGAGTGCCGACTCTTTCCACGCCGCATCCCATTCTTCTCTCATCGCAAAATGAAAGACGAGGTGCGCCTTGCACTCTTTCTCTCTCTCTCTTTCTCTGCTCTTTGATCCCGGAGCTGAGACGCTCTTCAGGGAAAGAGGCTGCCTGTGCGCCTTACCTCTCCTCTCTTCCACCATTTGATCAGGAGAAGACAAAAGGCGAACACTTGGGTCCCGCTGTTTGTCACTCCAGAGCTCGAGTCTTTCTCTCCCGGTTCCTCACAGAGTGATCATTAAAAGTTAGTTGCGAGTGCATTACTTGGGATCGCATCTTGTACCTTTGTTATTGGGTTTGATCGCAGGCACAGAGTGTTTTTAAGGCTAAGCACCATCGTTCCGACATTGAGGGGGCAAAGAATAACAGATAGATGAGAACAGAAAAAAAGCCCCGGTGTGTGTGTGTGTGTGTGTATGTAAAAGTAAAAGAAGTGTGTGCAGAGTTTGTCACTCAGGATTGAGATGACATTTGTAGAAAGTTTTTTTTTTTTTTTTTTTCCTCCTTCTCCTTCACCTGAATAGTAATGAATCCAATGCAGATAACGAGAGACTGGAGACCTATTTGGTTAAGTTGACTTTGCCATGAACTGGGATTTAGGAAATTTGACGCATATTTAAATGTTTCACTGACTTTCTCCATTGAACGATTGTAATAAAATCAAGTCTAAATCAGATTAAAACTGATTCCTTTAGCTCTTTAGACTCCTGGGGGCAAATAGGCATTCCTTTTAAGCTTCTAAAAAAGCTTCTTGTAACCCAGTCTCCCAGGGAAGACCTTTGCTCTTAGATTTTACACAATGTACAACGTTAAGTGTTTGGAAAAATAAGGAACAAAACCAAAGAATCGTTAGACTGATTCAAATCTGAATCAACTCTCAAGTTTAAACAGACCAGAAACTAAACTACTTTTGGATTGGGGCAGATCTGCCAGATCTGAACGTGTCATCTTGCAAACAAATCTTTGTTGGTGTGTACAAATATATAAAAACAGTTTTTGTATATAGTCAAAGTTCCAAAGAAATGATAGTTTGCAAAATAGCTTAAAGGGTTATTTGGCTGTTTGGTTCTTATGGAACACGGGATACCTTGATTACGGGCTGTTTCACGATCCCATTTACTACCGGTGAGAAAACACTTGAGTACTGCATTTGCTGGACCACAAATTGAAGGCAATTAGTGGAGGGCCTAAGTGGCCAGATGTAGAGACCACTGTACAGACCTTGTGGTTTATAATCCTAGGAAGACCACAGCCCTGCCCCCTTTGTGAAATTTGCTTAACCACCAAGTTCGAACAGAGAGAGAGTGAGTTTTTTTTTTCTCTCTCTCTTTCTCTCTCCTAATGTTTGTTTTCAGAGCCGAGCTGCAGGGGCGCTATCGATCGCTCCAGCCGTGCAGAGTAAAGTGCACCCCTACACGCTTCTTCCCCCTTCTTTACCAGTGACCTTGGGGGCGCACAGCCATTGCCTCACAGTAGGGGGCAGTAGCACATAATGATGGCACACTCAGGGCACTTTGGGGGGGGCAGAGCATTTAAACACAACTTTACCACCTGTTCCCTCCACTGGCCTCACACGGAGCAGACACGCAGCTTTGATGGGCCTGAGCATGGCCATTGATTGACCTGCGTTTATATCCTCTGTGTTTCTCTACAACACTGCCGGTTTGGTGCAGGGACTCCATGCTGAACCATGAATCTCGCTCAGCAGCGGTTTAAACTGCACCCGGGACCCCACCTTCGTCCTTTTAGTAACATGGATGTCGGGTTCCCTCGTCTCCAATCCGATAGCGTTTGTCGGGTTATCAGGTCCAATTTGCGCTGTGTGTAACTCATCTCTTACTGCCGAGCCTGTTGGTGAGAAATGACCTTAATAAAAGTTCTTTAGTATTTAAGAGGAATTGTTTTGAAAGTTGGACAAAACAAGATGAGACAAGTGCGTACTGGTGGAGCTACAAGGCTCATGGTGCTAACACGCGGCATGTACTGTACGTGTGTTAACTCGCACAAACAGTTTTATAAGTAATGCCACACATCTTACAATAATACAAGCAGACTGTTTTGATCTTATTATACGCATTGTGCTTGAGAATCGGTTGGTCACGTGACCATGATTTGTATCATTATACAAACCTTATTCAAAATCCCAGGACCCATCACTTAACAGTTTTTTTTTTATTTTTATTTTTTTACCCTTTTAACATTTATTACTGTATGTTGTTTAAACGTTTGAAACTTGTTTTTATCACCACATGACATAACATTAGAATAAAATGACTGACCTTTTTACATTACTAAAGAATTACATTGCTGCCCTATCTGTTTAAAAATAATCCAATTTTAATGGCACTTTACTTTTCCCAGAAAATAAAAATTGAATAAATAACATGAGAAAAAGATCATATTGTAGCTGAATGCTGTATTGGACAATTCAGCAGCGTCCCACCCTGTGAATTGTCATATCACATTTCAAATGAAGCCCGAGGCAGGATGCACTTTCAGTGTCCAAGATGGTCGCTTGTCTTACTCCTTCAGACTGCAGTTTATAGGTCAGCAAGCCTGTGTGATTTTATAAAAAAGATTTTAGTTAAGATAGCCCCAAATCGCCCAGCAGTCCCCGAACTACTTTCAAATCACCTGTCTAAATTAGAGTTTTGCTTTTTAATTCAACTCTTTACTTCTCTAACACTTTCGTATTAGACGTTGTTGCAAAAACGGAGCTTTAGAGGAAACTGTCTTCCTGCCCTTAATGAGCAAAGTGAAAGAGACAGAAACAGGACAAACTCGGCAACCGAGAGTTAAAATGGGAACCCGTCGTCCTCTGGGCTACGTAGTATGTCAGTGCTGTTGGTGAGGTTTCCACGAACATGAGGATTAAATGCAGGTAGATAGATTATCAGTGGAAGGATGTTGGGTGATGTTAGGAGCCGCTACTGGAGGAGTGCCGATGAGACTTTTTTTGAACATTGAGATGTTCCTGCTGTCAAAGCAGTTGTGATCATTGTAGTCAGTGATGCAAATTCCTTTGTCAAAGTTCACCAAAATTAAACGGACCTGAAGGTCTATGTGTGAAATTCTCTATTGGTTATTTTACTGGAGGTATATTTTCCCCAACAAACCACAAAATATCATGTCCCTTTCCTCGGCACCAAGTGAACTTGAACAAATTCTTGCTGGTTAATTTTAATTTTTTAAATATTTTATTTTAATTGCTAAAGCACTGTGCAGTGTGCACCAGGCAATTTATTCACTCCAGTATTGTCAGCTTGTGGTAACGAGGATTATTAACAGGGGAACTTTGCTTCTTTTAGAAATATGTAAATATATCATGTAAGCATTGTCATGGATCATTCTCACTAATTATCTGATTCTCTATATGGCTTGTCCTGTTCAGGGTCGCGGGAGGCCTGGAGCCTGTCCCAGAGTACTTGGGGTGCTAGGCGGGGTACATCAGGGACATGGTGCAATCCATCAGGGCACACAAACACTATGGGAAATTTGGAAACTTCTATTAGATTAGACTGCATGTCTTTGGAAGGTCTTGTGTGTGGGAACCCACCAAGCATGGGGTGAGCAACACGCACAAGACCAGAGGTTGGAATCAAACCCTGACCCTGGAGGTGAGAGGCCACAGTGCCGCTGTCACGGTTAATTTCTCGGATCTTATTCCTCCATAATTCTTAATTTATTCTATATTGCCTCCTACAATTTTTCATTTACTAAAATTTCATTTATAGTTGAAAGAAAAATACAGTAAATGTAAGAAAAAATCTGAGTATATGAGGATGGATCATGCTGAAAAACATTTTGGTGACAAATACATAGAAAAATCCTAACTTTTAAATGTGCTTTCACTTCCATTTTGGATAACGATACCCAAAAAATTACTTGTCCATGCTCAAAAACAACGAGAGAAGTGTGATGGTCTTCCTAGAAGGACTAGTGCTTGTTAAACCTCCTAGTGGACCATGCAGGTAGTCCAAAGTGATAAAGTCATGCACCGGTTTCTCATGTGTCTTCATGAACTTGATTGAAGAAACACGACTATGATAGTTGAGGGAGTCCGCAAGAGCTTCAGCATATGCCAGTGGATACACTCCACACAGAGAGTGCCTTTACTCTGACGTAAGGGTCGAGTCCCTTGTGCAAAAACCTTGATTAGTTTCAAAAGCTGGTGTGATCAGCATGGTAGGGCGATGTCCATCAATCAACAGCCCTTAAGGCACTACGCTCTGATACCTCATAAAGAAAAGGCAGCTTTACACGGGTAATGCTATACCATTCATGGGGTCATGGGACTGCACTGTCCCCATTCATATGCGCTTGATAAATGGTGTTCTTGACATTGAATTGTTCAGATATGGGACCAGGGGGCCGTGCAGATCAGATCAGGGGTTTATGTCAAGAGCACATGGGCAAGAAGGGGGGAAAAAAATCTTTTGAAAAGATAAACTTAAATTGTGTTATACTTGAGAAATCTGTTACGGTAATCTATTGTGTTTGAAAGAAGAAATGCCATCTCATACCTCATTTTCATCTATCTGGCTTCATGAGTTTAGTCTTATTTTGTTTTAGATTTTTTTTTGTATATTGTTCTCATTTAGATGAAAATAAATTTCACTCTCGTTGTCTTCTTATTTGCTGTTGCACCCCCTGTGCCCTCCGTCTCGAAAACACCCATGGAAAAAAAAAAAAAAAAACTATATAGACTGATTTTAGGCGGCTGACAGAAAGTGCTCTTTCAATGCAGTTATGGTACATTTGCGATTCTAGTTGTGTGTAAATATTAGAAAACAGCAGGTTCTCACATTCGCAGAAGCGAGGCGTAGCAGTGGGGCTAAGAGGCGCGTTCTTATCGGTATTGTATTCACACTACACCGTTCCTCCTGCTGTTTCTAATCTGCCGCTGCCGCTGCGAGCAAAACTGGACAGGCATTTATTGTCTCAGCGGGGGGATGCTTGACAAGAGAATGTTAAACACTACCACTACCTGCAATTTTCAAAGGCGATACCAGACATGATAAAATGTAGATACACGTTTAATTTCTGTTTTGGGTGAAACGATGGAGAAACTCAGCTGAAATAAGCAGGTAGGCGATTCTTTTTCTTTGCTTCCACAGGGTGCCTTGTGAGTTTATACTACACTGTTTTGTGTGTGTGTGTAATTTAAGGGAAAGGCAAAATGTTGTCTTTTAATGCCTCTGATCCAGACTGTTCCCAGGCGAAACAGGAACTAAAGGCCCAACTCAAAGCTTTAAGGAGTAAGAACAGAAGTTTGAAATCTAACTCTCTAGGTTCGGCGTCCAAATGGCTCAGCGTTGTCCTTGTGTACCAGCAGGTCACTCTCTATTTGGGTATTTCAACACCTCACTGATCCAGACTACCCCAAGTCCAAACTGAACCTGGGGGACGGCTCGAATCACTCGGTTCCCTTGGTGGCAAGGTTGTCGGGCATCAGAAGTTACTAACTGTCCACATGCAATGTCCAGATGGCTCATCCGTGTCACTGCATACTTGTCCTTAGTACCTCTGATCTAGACGTCTCTCAGTACAAACCGAGACTGGGGCCGACCTGCAAAGCTTGAATTAAAGTTTTCAAGTAAGAATCCGATCATGTGTTTGGACAAAGTAAGGTTGTCTCACTTATGCTGTCGAGCTCCAGAAAGCGTACTTTATCTTTGCATTTAACGTCACTCATCCAGAATACTCCTTAACTGAACTTGGGGGCTGACTTGCCAAGCTTGGATTCAATTCAAGGATTTACTGAGAATCAAAAGGCGTTTTTGACAGTGACTGTGAAAGTGGGACATTCTTACTTTTCACATGTCCGCCACTAACATCCCAATATCTCATCTTTGTCTTGACGTACCAACACCCCCCTTCATGCACTTCTTTCGACACCCTCTGTGTTTCTGTTTCTTGGATAAATGATGACTTCCAGTCATGGCCTTGATAACTGCAGGGGCCATCGAGGAGGCATCAGAGGAGGCAGCCATCATAATTATAGTGACACTTGCACTCGCTGAGGTTTCCACTATAGCGCTGGACGATTTTATTATTTTTTTATTTATATATTTGTTTTAAATGAACTCTAAAGGAGGCCTGAGGAGAGTGTTCAAACTTGTGTTCCAGACTGTTACCCCTTGATCACTGCCTTTCTGATATCAAAATTGCGCTGCTTTAAAATCGCCTCCTGCGCAAGTCTCAAATTAGGTCACGCTGTCTAATGGACTTCATGCTGCGAGCGCCATTAAAGAAGCTTCACGGACATTTAATAACCAATTTAGTTAATAAATTCGTTTTAATAACCGGGAATCAATTACGTTCTTGATTAAGGGCTTTTAACAGCAAGCGCTGTTCTGATGTTCACTAGCATGGCTCGTGTCCGCTGCTGTGTACGGACGCAGAAATGCCCATTATCTACATCTGTTCTAATAGATGTTGTGTTGTCATGTAAAAGACAAGGTCAATCAAACACCATGTAAAGACTGTACTTTTTTTTCAAAGGTCTTCACTTGTAGTGTCTCGCTAATGCTGTTCTTTTTATTGTCTAAAGAGCAGTGGAGCAGTCTGCGATGAGGCCCTGTAACATGCCTTGGGCAATTTCTCACACTACCCTGGTATGGCTTTGTGGTCTGCAACACAACCATTGTGGTCACTCGAGCCATGATGCTTACGGAGCACTCATGGTTTCTCACACACAAAGCTTTTGTGTGGTGGTGCGAGCTATTAAATTCTCACCACAGGTAAAAGCAGCGTTTGTGGGCGGCAGGGTCAGTAAGATCGATGCATCTGTTTTAACGCTGAAGTCTGCTTGCTTTACTTCATAATTCAACTTAACAGAACATTTACTATTCTGTGTTGATTTTCTGTTCAGATTTCTTCCACATTTTTTGATAAATAGGATGCACTTTCTTTTAATAAGCCCAGGCATGGTCTTGCTCTGGAAAACAGCTCTCTTGGGCCTTGAAGTACCCAGACCCCAGCTGGCTGGGAAACATGCATTAGCCTTGCTTTTGGTAAAAGGAAGCAGGCCGCCTTTTGTAATGTTTTTCTGGACAATTTTAGCAGAGTATGCCCCATATTTAGTCTGATTCCTGTCTATTCCCAACACATATCGCATAAGGTCTTGTGTGTACCCCCTTAGAGAAGTGGTTCTCATGGGATGCGTTCATCTGTCGTCTCACCTCCCAGCGGTTGCTGTTGAAGGGTTTCAAACGCTCCCTGCAGGTTCTATTGTGGTGTCCGTGCTGTGGGGAGGAGACAGAGCCGCTGGTCCCAGCTCAGGTTTCACCAAGCACCGCGCCCTGATACAAAAAACGAGAGCAAACCTTGGTGCCCTTCTGCCCTCTCCCACCATTGTGTACCTTCCCCATGGCTGCTGTGGCTCCAGCCAGCAGATTGGCTTGCTCAGGAATGGGAGAGGATGTCGCTGCCTCCCCATCTGTCCGAGCCCGGATCGAATAATAGGATTTTCTGTCCTGGAATTGAAGATAATTGTGGTCTCTATCCTGCTCTCTAACTGTATGATATTAACCCCTGCTCCGGAGCCCACGCTGGGTCCTGACTGAGGCCAGATGGCAGCGTGTTTTGATATCCAATCCAGGCCCGGAGGTCAAGTTGAAGTTGAAATCCGTAGGGTCGTGCCGTCGTTTCCCTCCTTGCAAGTAACAGAGGTGTCATTCAAACAAGCGGCCCTTTATCTGAATCAGGATCTTCAGAGGGCACTAAAATAGTGGCCGCAGCAGCACTTATACAGATGCCGTGCCATCGAGGTTGGAACCGTAACTCATTTATACGCGCTGGGAACGGGCTGCGGGTCAAAGTCAAAGTTCTTCTGCTTTTAGGATGTGCAGCGTAACTGAATAGCTTTAGTATCGAAGGTGCACAAGCACAATGGAAGATAGATGAACCAAACTGCTCAAGTGTCATACGTGTCCTCAGTCTCATTTAACGGTGTGAGAAGGAAAAGTTCTTAAAGGAAAAAAAAAAGTCTCAAGCAATAGGCATTGCTTTGTTCGATCCACTCTGAATGGGCTATTTGACCAACAACAGCAACAACAACAAAAAAGCGTATGATGATGAGCCTGGTGTGGAGACCTCCTGCGGTGCCAAAGCCATGGTAATAATGTTCCCTCTCTCCCTCACCGTGACCCGGGCCTGGTTACAGTCCCCTTGGTAACGTTCACATCCCGAGAGCTTTAAATACACTTTAAACCCCCTTGCTCTAAGTGTTCGGATTCTGTCAAAACCCGAATTACCCAAATTAGGAGCTTCATCCCCTCTAGGCTTGTAGTCTAGCACCATTTTAAACGTGTTAGTAAGCACTTTATAATTGAAAACAATTACGCTTCCAGGCAGGCCTGCTGCATATCTATTTTTAATTTATTCACGTCCACTTTTTTTTTTTTTTTGAACTTCAATTTCACCGTGGCCTGTTTTTTTCTTAAATTCTTTCCCCCATGGTTGTTTGATACATTACTACATTAAAAAAAGCAGACTTTGGAACCGCTCACAGGTCACAGTGTACCTGTAATTATAATTTCTTCCCGTCTCCTGGTTCCCAGGCTTTCCACAGAAGAGTGCACTGTGGCTCTGCGGACGGATGCCCAAGTGTGCAGCGTCATCCTGACATCCTAACAGGGACGTCATTAATAAGGGTTAAATCTGGCTAATTGTAATCCAATTAATAACCGACACAATGATGTACCGCCTGCTTGCTTTTCGGGAGGACCCAGCTGTAAAGCCTCGCCACCCCGTTCCATTGTTCCTTTAATGAGTGTTTTTTTTTTTTTTTTTTTTTTTTTTACGATGCAAAGGTAGCCGCTACCAAAAGAAAACCTTCAAGCTGAGCATCGGGGGCTTCTTATGATTTCCCACGGCTTTGTCTCAGCCTTTGCCTTTGTGTGTGTGTGTGTGTGTGTGTGTTTTCCTCTTTCAAGAGAGTAACCCCAGTGTCATTATTTACATCATATTTCTTCCAATTACACTCCGCTTCCTTTACATTCCAATTTAACCCGGCAAATCATCAGGACGAGACGTTTATTGTCAATGATCTATGCCGTGGCACTGAGTGAAAGAAAAATGGCCGAGTGAAACTATTTGTGTTTATGGCTTTAGAGGGAAGGAGATAAATGACCTGGCTTTTTTATTTAGTTTTAATGAAGAAGGGATTGAGGGACTTCGCTGTCCCTGTGGCATTAATGTGATTTTGTTCTCTGTAGACGCCACCGCTTTTCTTCGCCGCGTCGGTTTGCGACCTAGTTGCCGGTCGAGGAGAAGGACGTCCAGCCCGGAGTGCCCTCGCTCCTCGCTCATAAGCACCCTAATGTGTTTTTCCTGCACATGCAGCTGGACGGCACTAGAGGACGAGCGCCCACTTACAGTAAATAATCAGCATCCCTCGGTATTCCGTGTCCCTCCGGCCACCGGCTAAACGATGGCTGCATTTAGACCGTCTTCGAAGCACAAACGTGTCCCAAAGCTCCGCCTCGTCCTTCCTCACTACCGTTACGAAGCACCTATGAACAATATTAGCCGAGTCACCTTATGCTCTCCACACGAGCCCCCTCGGTTGTTCAGCATTAATTGGATACTCAGTCCCCAGTTACGCTCTTGGCCCAAAAGGCGAGCTTGAAAAAACAAGACAGGTTTTGCTTCCCTTCTGTGGGACTTCATTAAAGCGGCTAGTGCGCCTGTTTCCTTAGGGAGGGAGGACAGCAACACTCTCTCTGTCTCTCTCTCTCTCTCTCTCACACACATATACACACACACACTTACTTACTTACTTACTTACACACAATGGCCCAGTGTCAGAGTGCTGTAGCATGGGGACGGTTAAAGCACAGAGAAGTTAATTACACACTCTGTTTGTGTTTGTGTGCATGCGCGCGCGTGTGCGTGTGTGTTTTTTTCTCCTTCTTTCACTCTTGTGAAATATTTGGAATTAATTAGTGGCATCAATATTCATTTCAAATCATACGACATGCATACAGAGCCACAGCGGGCGCATGTTATACACTTAAACGCGTGTTCTGTTTGCCCTCTGCGGATGGAAATGTGGCTTCCCGCACATGTGGCCCTCCACCTACGTTTTTTTTGTGTGCGTGTAAAAAACATAAAGAACAAGCTTAGAGTTTGCACATTTAACCCTACAAACCCAAAACTTTTTAGCCATTTTTTGTATTTCCATTTCTTTGGAATTGTGCGATATACAGTAGAGTGACATGTCCTTTTTTTTTTTTTACTTTTTTTTCATTTTAACCAACTATATAAACATGACAGAACAAAAAAGCTTCACATGCAAAAAAAAAAAAAAATCATGGGTACATATGGACACGCGTGTTTTTTCAGTTGTTTCTATGACAGTGTCCTATATTCCAGTCGCGGTAAAATGTGTGTTGTGAAAGCAGTGATGACTTTGGTTCTGCCTGATGTATCCACAATGGCGTGATTTCCATATAAGCATTTATTATTGTTTTTTTTTGTTTTTTTTAACCCGTCATTAACCGATGTCGTGTTTCCGGAACAGGACTTGTATGAGCTTGTTTCCTGGAAATTGAAACCTGGACGGTCAAAGGTCATTAACTTGGGAATGGTCCTGGAGGCGGAACTGTAGTAACGGTTCGTTCACGTGGAAGGTTATAGTTCCACTTAAGGATGTTGAACATCTTTGCTCCTGTTTTCACTCTCTCAGTGCCGTGAAAAAATATTTGCCCCCTTCCTGAATTATTTATTTATTTACAGTATTTTTACACCATTTAAACATCGCCATTCAGATCATCAAGCTAATTTTAATATTACACACAGGTAGCTCGGGTATCTACAAAATGCATGATGATTTCATTTATTATGGGAACATGCAGTCCAAACCAACCTGGCCCTATGTGAAAAAGTAATTCCCTAAATCTAATAACTGTTTGTGCAATCAAGCGTTTGCAGTAACTGGCAATGAGTCTTTCACATTGCTGTGGTGGAATTTTGGTCCACTCTTCTTTGCAGAAGATTTTTAATTCAGGAGGGTTTTTGAGCACGAACAGCCCGTTTCAGGATTTAAATCGGATTTAAAGTCCAGACTTTGACTAGGCTGCTTCAAAACCTTAGTTTCGTTTTCTTGAACTACCACCACCATGTTTGACTGTTGGTACAGTATGATGTTCTCTTCATGAAATGGTGTAATAGTTTTAATGGGGATGTAACGGGACTCGCACCTTCCAAAAAGTTGAATAGAATATTTGCCCAAAAGTCTTTGTTTTTTGGCAAATGTAAGATTTTTGTAATTTCTTTTTGGTCGTCAGTGGCTTTCTTCCATGGATGCCATTTTTGCCCCCAGTTAAATCATGAACACTGACCTTAACTGAGGCTTAAGTGAGGCCTGGAGGTCTTAAGATGTCGGTCTGGGTCCTTTTATGAGCTTTAGGATGATCACTGTTGTGCTTATGCAGTAATTTTGGTAGGCCGGCCACCTCTGCCAAAATTCACCACTGTGCCAAGTTGTCCCCCTTTGTGGATAAAGGCTCTCACTGGTGTTTGCTGAAATCGCAAAGCCTTCGAAATGGCTTGGTAACCCTTTCAAGACTGATACATGTCAGTTACTTTGTTTCTTTAGATTGTGGCATAATGTGAGGTCCTCACTTCACTTCGTCAGACAGGTTCTATTTAAGTGATTTCTTGTTTCAACAGGTCTGTCAGTAATCGGACCTGGGTGCGGCCAGTGATATTTAACTCCAAAAACAAAATGGATAATCATAATTAGGAAGGTTTGGACAGCTTTTTTCCCCTTAATAAATGAAATTTCAGCATCCTCTAAAATTAGTTTGATAATGTCAATCATTTAAGTGACAAACAGGGAGGGGCAAACGAACAAGAAGTAAACAACAAAGCTAGCATTAAAAAAAAAAAATTATGAGTGTAATGTAATTTCTTTTATTTAAGAAGAATTAAACACTTCTATATACAGTATGATGTTTTAGGAAGTTAGATATTAAATTATTTAACACCATTGAGTGTGTGTCATTCTGTTTCCTTTACTGTATTATATGTAACAAACTGTATTAATGCAGAAATTTAGCTATAGAGATAAATTTGGATGTCATGTGACGTAAGTGTTTGATCATTCTCATCTCCGACTTTTATGTTCCGTTCAGAACTGAAAGATGGCATTATCCTTCACTTTAGTGTGAAGTGGAGAACGTAAAAGGCTGTGAATCCTTAATGGTGCTATAAATATGTCATTAATTGGGTTATTAGCTGTGGATAACAGTGTATTTATCCACATGAAGCTAATGGCGTGTCTGCTCTTGTTGGTGTTACTCCACACCTGACCGTCCACTCACTCACTAACTCACTCTCATCTCCTGTTTATTCAAGGCCGCATCAACATCGCCCTCACGCGTGCACACAAACACACACACACACACACAGCTTTTCTTTTTTTCCCTTCCCAATTTCACCCCTCCAACCTGTAAACCTTCTTGCTGTTTTTGCTTCATCCTCCTTTTCTTTCCCCCCCTTAGTCCTGCTGCGAACATGCAAACACACCCGAATGTATGCGCTCGGAAAACCACTCCTTTCGGTCCCCAGGCTAACATCAACAGCTCTGCTTGATGACACATATACGTGTGATCTCCCACGTCTGTTAATCACCTCTTCACACACATGGGTGTGCGGCTTGACTGGCAGCGCAATCACATCCGCTCTAACATCTCTCCAGGCAGCCCAAGCCCTGGCGCAGACCCAATGAAATCTGCTTTCTGCATAAGAACACACACACACACACAAAGTAGAAGCAGTAGCAGGCTGATTCTGAGTGAAGGAACATGGAGAGGGAGGTCTGCCTCGGCTCTAAAGCTATACAACATCATCATCATCGTGGTTGGCTTTAACCAATCAGCGAGGACGAATGTCTGATTTAGAATTCTCTGCAACAGATTAAAAACTTTCTAAACGTTTAGAATTGAGATTTAATTAAAACTCCATTACACTCCATACAAAGCTTCATCTAAGAAGTAAGGAATCAAATTTCAGGTGCATGCTGTTTCCGGGAAACAAACAACAACGTGCTTGATTGTTCAGTTTCTGAAAGCGAACTTGTTTATTTTGAATAGTTGTATAATTCTTCTTCGTGTCATTCATTAGGCCACACCTCCTACCCTGAAGTCTGATGCTTCATAAACACTAGATTGCATGTACTTCTAGGATCTAAATAAGGTTTTCTGTAACACACTCCGAGTTCATTAACACACCTGCTGGTGTGTGTTGCTCGTCAGTGCTGATGTAATCACACGTGTGCTGTGCCTGAGCATGGCCAGGTCGCTGCGTTTTTTTACGCCGTTTTTTGTTTAGGTTTTCTCCACCCCCCTCCCCCGTCCGCCCCCGGGTGGCTTAATTGTGTGCGTGCTCATCGTTTTCTCCGGCCCGGCCTGCTGTCGTTGTTTGTGTTCTGGGTGCGGCGTAATTGTTGTGTTTTCTGAACGGGGGTTTGCTGCCGTGTCCGTGGCGTCCTTGGAGATGAGTCTCCTGCATCTTTCTCTTTAATGAAGGCCCGTAGAGGGCAGATGGAGGGAGAGGGCCTGGCTCCTCTGGGTCACCAGCCTTTAATTGGGGCGTAGGAGTGTATTAATGGCGTGGGCTTCTCGACCTCCTGTGGCCACTTTGCGGCCACTTTGCAGCCATTTTGCAGGCGCTAAACTGGCGTGGCGCCCCGGGCCGGTGTGTGTGTGTGTGTACAGTAATCATAATAGTGTTTCTCTAATTTCATTTCACTTCATCTATATCTATCTATCCTATTCTCCATATCTGTGACGCTCTATCTTTTCCTGTATTTCTTTAGTTCTATTTCTTTCTTGTATTTCTGTATTCCTCTGTCTGTTTGTCACTCTTTCTCTCACTCTTTCTTTCGATCTGTTTTTCTCTAAATCTATTTGTATTATCTATTTTTATCTATCAGACCTCGAATGTCTGTCAATTTGGCCTCCTTTCTCTACCTCTTTCTCTCTCTCTCTACATCTTTTTGGCTCCCTTTCTATCTATCTGACTGTCACTATGCAGACGGGTGACAAACGAAAGGGAAACACAGTATAAAGTGTATCATGTGACTATAAGATGTTACTTCTTTGGTTCGTGTTTTGATGTTGGTGCTGAAGAACGCAGTATAACGTGTCGCTTCTAAAACCGAATACAAGTGTTAATCAGGTGGAGATCTGTGGAGTATGAAGGCCATGAAGCAGATTCATCTCCTCCTCGTCCTCATCCTCCTCCTCATCCACATCAGAGCACTCTGTGACCCCAGTGACCAAAACAGCAGAAAGTCATGTGGATTATTCTTAGTGTGTGTTTGTGTGCGTGCATTTGAGTGTGCACACACATGCCTCTCTCTCTCTCTCTCTCTCTCTTTCTCTTTGTCCCTGTCATTGTCTCTGCATGCCTGTCTGTCTATCTTTCTATCCTCTTTCTCAGTCATTCTGTCTCTTTATTTATTTATATCTGCATGTGTGTGTCTGTATCTTTCCCTATCTCTGTTTGTTTTTTCTTCTGTCATTTTCATTTACCTCTGCTTGTCTGTCTTGGTAGCGTTATGTCTCTATCTCTTTTTTTCAGTATTTTACTTTTGTAATTAAGTATTTAACACGATTGATTGATTGATTAATTGATTGATTGATTTCCTCTCTCGCTCTTCCCCTCTCACTTTCAGTGTCTTTCTCTCTCTATTTCTCTTTTTCTCAGTTTTGCTCTCTCTCTCTCTCTCTCTCTCTCTCTTTCTCCCTCTCTCTCTCTGTATTGTTTATCATCTCCAGGCTCTACTCGGTGTGGATGTCCTGTCTGTCTCCGGCTGCCTGGTGGAAAGGTTGGACGATTACTGATTTCCCTGTAGAACTAACGGTACCTGCAGGCCCCATTAAAGCCATCTGTAGCATGTGTCCTTGTTTATCTGCTCGCTGTTCCATCGGGAGTCTCTCTCTCTCACTCACTCACTCTCACACACACAGACACACACACAGCATCACTGGACTGCGGCTGCATCCAGGACCTATGGCACGGGTCCCCGAGGTGCCGAGCTTCTCACTCCCCTTAAGGTTGGCACTGTGATGCGTCAAACCTTCCGCTTGCCTCTGCCAGGCGTCTTCAGCTCCATTAGCGCTCGCTATCGGAGCTGGGGGAGAGACGACGAGAGTGGCATTTCCAGAGCGCATCAGCGTGTCATCCCTCAGAGCGCTCCAGGCCTCGTAAAAATTGGACTTACGGCTCCGTTGCCAGCATAAATAAGTCTCTTTGATTGTTAACGGAAGAAGTTATGACACTCTTGGGTGTGCGCGCGGGACAGTGGCGCTGCCGCCTCGCTCCCTCCGCCCCGGCGCCCCCGCTGCCTCTGATCTTTCTGCCGATTCAGGGCACGCTCTCTTCATTACCGCCGGCCACCGGGGACTTGTTTTTTCTGCAAGATTAATGAGTGCCGCGGAAATTCTCCAGCGCATCTCGATAATTAAGTCTTTGTTTATCAAAAAACAAGTTATATTATGAGCAGAAAATTCGCAGTAATTATTCATAATTCTAACAATTCAAG
>JAOVVB010000002.1:1817049-1827702 GCA_028570985.1 Heterobranchus longifilis
AAGTTTGAGTGTAACCTTAACACGGTAACAGTAATAAATGTTACATATAGTGATAATTTTTCAGTCATATGTGACTTGTATTTAACGTCATTTAAATAGGAGGAGGATGAACCGTCATTAGCGGTATGGGAGCTCAAAAGAGAAGACACGAAGCTGACAGCCGCTGAATCCACCGGTGAACTTTGGGTGAGGGGCCAATCAAACTTTAACCCAGCGGCTGGGTTACACAAAAACTACCCAAAAAATAACCCAGAAAAGTGACCCAACAGAGGCAACCCAGCGCTTGGGTAGAAAAAACAACCCAGCGTTTTTTAGTGTGTACTGTTGACCATGAGATGATAAAAACCAAACCTAAACCAACAGAATCTAATTTAAGGCAGGCATTCGATTTTTCTGAAATTCTTTTGAGCAACACTTATAATGCTAATCTAGTTATATCTGTTTTTAGAAAGCAAATAATATAATCAGAAAAAATATAAGCAGCCACACTTTCTGCAACGTGTTTTAGTACATTTTGTCACCCTGTTAAATACACTGGGTATAGAAAAGAATCATCTCCCTTTAAAATTGTCACATTATGTTGCTTTGCAGCCTGAAATGAAGACAGACACTGTTTCTGTTTCATGCAGCTGTATTCACTCAGTACAACATTTAACATTCAAGTGAAAGATGTGATCAGCTGTGATTATTTTAATTAGCTTAGCATGAAAAGCTAGAGCATTTCAGTCCCTTGTAGCACAATTAAAGCAAACAATCAACTATAGGTGGGAAGGCAGGAAGGTATTTGGTACAATACAGACTCCCTGGATCAAGATGTCGCTCCAAACTAGATGAAGGTGCCAGGAGGAAACTGGTCAGAGAAGCTACCATGAGGCCTACAGCAACTCTGAAGCAGTTGCAGGAAAGAATCTTTGCAGGACAAAGAGTGGTCATTGTGTGCATGTTTTAACAATATCACAAATGTGGCTTGTATTGTTTGCAAAAAAATGCAACGTGCGAGAAAGTCAACATGCAGTTACAACTGACTTGCAGGTGATTAGATGAGACCATTTCTACAGTAAAGTATAAAGGTGGGGATATCTTGTTATGGGGTAAATACTGTCAAGTGTTTAAGGAAAATATGTTGCTCTCTGCCAGAAAGTTGTCAATGGGAAGACCTGAGTGGCCTAGTCAAAGCCCAGACTTAAAGCCCATTACAAATCTGTGAAATGACATCAAATGTAACTTAACTTGCAGTTCTGCAAAGATTAGTGGTCAAGTATTGCAATGTTTAGATTTTTGTGCCATTGAGAAAGTGATTAGCTGTACCTGATTGGGGTTACATGAAGTCATTGTTAGGAGTGGGGAGATCCTTTTCCATATTTTATTTTATTGCCATGTTGGTGTTATATTTTTCTCAGTTGCACTGAGTAAATATAGCCGGATAGACCAAAAACTGTGTCTGTCTTAATTTCAGGCTGCAAAGCAATAAAATTTTACTATTTTAAAGGGGGTGATTCTTTTCTATATCCACTGTATACTTCATATGTGTTAAAGAAAAGGATACACACATTGTTGTTGCTTTGTTCAAATTTTGTTTATGTAGATTTTTTTTTTATTAAATTATTTTGGTCAAAGTACGAGATTCAGAAGTCAGGCTAATGGCCAGACAGGTGCAGAACCTGAAGCCTTATGTCTCAAATCTTAACTTTATATACAACACTACTGCCAAATAGACTTGAAAAAGTTTATTTTTAATGATCAGACTTTTTAAAATTCAATTAACATGAAGCCAGAAACAACTCTAGAAGGCAAAAAAAAAAAGAAAGAAAGTAATTAAGAAGACAAGAAACTGTGGTAAATAATTGTAACTTAAAATTCAATCCACATTGTTTTGATGCTCAGTTTGGAGCATGGAATGTGAATTAATTAGCTAGATTTCTTGTTAGAATTCATTATTTGGCATAAATTGTCGCTTGGTCTTTTAAAGGTCCGTTATTTTACTATTTCTTACCAAGTTAATAGACTTCTAGGATGTGTTCAAATGTGTTCAAACTAGACGCTCTGGGGGAGCGGAATCTTTTTATGATGTCACATTAAGTAGGATATATATATATATATATTTTTTTTAAGACTCGGCCAATACAAAATGAAAAGTGACAAAATTCTAAACAAATATGACTAGAAAATACATTTTTCCAAAACAAATTGGAATTTAAATTTTAATAATGAGTGTTAAAATCAAGTAAGCTTTTTAAATAGAGTTCTGATTCTTTGCAAAGGCATCTAGGAACCATAATGGGGAAAACTATTAAACTTGCTGGACATTCCTGTTCCATCCCAGTGTCCTTATCTACAGTTATATCCCATCCCGATAATGGAGATAATCCCATCCTAATAACCAGGTGTTAAAGGGAGCAGCTCGACTTGGACCTCACTGGAACTGACGTAGTTACAGCGCTGAGTTAAGGCCAGTTGTAGGATTAGCTTTTGTAGCTTTTCACACATAAAATTAAACTCCCTACATGCTTTTCCCGAGCGCAGGTTGGACATCTATTTTACGCTGTGTGAGCGATTGTGAAACAAACACAAGTGCTACAATCCAGCCACAAGCACACACTACACCTGCAATTACCCAAAATAAAAATAGCAAACCGCCTGCAGTACAGAGAGAGAATCTGAAACATTGGCGCCGGTGTTAAGCGCTGGCGTGTGTGAGGCTACACCGGAGTGTCGCTCTACATCAGGTTAGGAGGGCAACCGTTCTGAGTGAAATTACAGCCGATGGCGCTACCTGTTGCGGGGCGTTTGTTACAGAAATGGCTCTCTTGCTGCGGGAGGATATTGAGCGATGAAGAAAAGGATACAGCGGTAGAGGATGTTTGCTGTTCTACCCAGGCCAAGTTCCCCTGCTCCGGAGTGGACAGATCAGATGCAGACGAGATTAGATTTCATTTAAAAGCCTTTCCTGTGCGCTAATGGCATGGGGCCTCTCGTTTCGGGGGCCAGAGTAAGGTCAGTGGCGTGGAATTGAATGCCCTCAGGATAATCTTGGATCTCACATCCCGGGGAAGTGGCGCAGGCTTTAAATTGGCACAACTGCTTGTATGTATTGAAATCGGCCTGCGACCGCAAGGTAAACCCGTACCATACAGTGTGTCAAAGCAATATTTTGCTGGTACTTTGATACATATATGTTTTGTTACAAGCATCGCTTTGGTGACAGAGTTTTAAATAAGTGTCCTGTTATAATGTATACTGGTAAAGATCTATAACAAAATATCATCTTGGCAGACTTGCCGTGCCCTTCAACCCAGTGGCCTGACTTTTGTCGAAGTTACATTTTGAAATAAATAATTTTTTCCCTACATATTTGAAACACATTTTTGACATTCCCTACTATTCTGTATATTCACTGACTGGCCAGAAAAACAAGTCGACATCCACCAAATACTGGAACTACTGGAATTGGATAAAAAACTGTCCAGTGCATTATTAAAACTTGTAAGGATAGTACTGAACCATCAACTTCACATTAAGAAATGTGGTCAGAAACAAATGATTGGAGATTGACGAAGTTGCATCATAAAAAACTGAACGGTAGAAATCAGAGCTATTTTTCATAGTGAAAGTAAGAGCATTTCTGTATGAACACAAACAGCTGTGTGTTGATAAGAAAAGTGGTTGTTAGTGAGGCTAATACAAAGAAAAAGGCATCAATTTGATTTGGAAGCAAATAGATTTAAATTTGCAGCATTAGGAAAAGGTCATGTGGTCTGATGAGTCCACATTGAATCTATTCCAGAGCGATGGTAAGGTCGGGGGGAAGGATGGAAGCTCATGCTCATAGTGCCCACTGTACAAGCCTCTGGAGGCAGTGTTATGACTGGGGTTAATTCAGTTGCTCAGGTCTAGTCTCAGCAACATTAAATTGGACCAGGTTATCCCATGATGGCACAGACATATTCCAGGACTCAGATTGGAGTGGATCTGATAATTTTCACACATGACCTGGACACATAATTGTGTGCTGTGATCAAAGCTAAAGGCAGTCCAAAGGTACTTGAAGTGTGCCTTTTTTTATTTTTTGGCGCGACAATGTCATTCTTTCAGTGTGTTGCCGTTTACTTTTTCATGTTTCACTACCAGAAATAAGGGTCTAACATTTTAAATTACTTCAAAAACAAAAAGAGAGAAAGATTACACTCCAGCCCCAGTGCCTACCTCTACTTATATAACCTAATCAACTGATGGAAAAACAACATTACTGCCAAATTTGTAAAGAATTATAAGTTTCGAGCAGGAAATGAGTTCTCCCTTTGATTCCCAGCGTGATCTACATCAGTCTCCGTCGCATCACCTGAGGTAAAAGTCACTCCCACGCTTTAAACAGGAGTCTCATCACTGTCACTGTCATCTCTTCTCTGTTTACACAGACACCAGTAGGGGAATTATTACTGGTTCATCAATTGGTTCATTCCTTGTTCTCAGTGACTTTATTTGTGAGCACCCTTTTCTGATTTGATGATGACATGAAGCCCTGCAGCCATTTTGGCACCCAGAATCTGATAACAAACTAAATTAATCAGACTTCTGTCCATTTTGCTACAGCATGTAGCTTTGCAACAAGCTGTGACGATCACTGTGTGAAGAAGTCGCACTAAACTAGTGAGGTTTTGGGTGGACTTTTCTTACCACCATGTTTGTTAGACACAGTCTTTGTGAGCAGACACCAAAGCAAACATAAATAACACTGTTTTTGATGAAGTAGATTTTTGTTTTTCTTAATGTCGAAATTTCAAAGTATTTTTTAGTCATTTCTAGACATTAGACGCAACAACATCTGGCATGTTTTCTCAGGCTATGTTTGCAAAAGTACACACTCCCAAAGGGGCACTAAAAGTCTTATACGCCTTATGTTACTTTTTCTGATTCAGGATGAGTTACTTTGCATAATCAGCATGATTCTGCAATTTTTTTAAATTTTCATTTGAAATAAGCACCTGAAATAGAAAATGCAAAACCATCAAAAGCGTCATCAGATGAGGCGAGACATGGGGTTGGGAGACGGCTAACGAGGACGGTGGCCTTTCGAAACCTTCGAGAAACAAAAAGTTAATGCTGTTACTTGCAAGTACAATTGGTTATTGTTGCAGTTACGAGCCGCCGGGATGCCGAGTATTCTATCGTTTCATAACACACAACCAACTGTGCGTCCATGACCAAGGTTTGGGAAATCACAGTTAGACGTTTAATTCTGCCTGGCAGTTTTCTTTTTCAAGGAATTATCTCTATTTCTGAGAACGGTCCCAGGTGTCGAATCAGCTTCAACGCAAATAAGATATCCTTTTCTATAGTTTATTGGCAAGAAGTATTAATTTAATAAGGGTGTATTTCAGAGACACTTGGCTAAATCGTTTAGAGAGAATTAAGTCCTTTTCATCCAAACTTGAGATTAGTGAAGCATAAATGAATTGTTTGAGGAGGAAAATATTGAAAGGCTTTAATGGAAACTTGAATTAGATTACTAAAGAGAGTAGTTAAAGGCCCATAAGAATTTCGACCAAATGTGACATTATCTCAACATGCAGCAGACTTTTAATTTCGGTCTATTTTTTTCTCTCTCTCCTTTGGAGATACAATTCTTTTTTATTGTTTTATTTAATTGCATTGCAACTTGAGAGACTGTTTGACTTGTGCAGTCAGATTTCTGCTCAAAAATATACCATGACCGAAATAGACAGTTTATCAATTTTCCCTTGCAATTTTGTGTAAAGAAATAAAAGTGATTATAAAGTTTGGGCTGGCAGTTAGGGACAACATTCCTTTTTTTTTATTCTTAGACCAACAAAGTTGCCTCAAAGATGTACAGAAGAACAAAAAAACTTGACCTAAAAAAGGTGTATGTTTTGTACAGGAACATACTGACAATATGTTAATCAAGTTCCTCAAAGTCAAAGTTTTGGAGAAGTTACGCGTGGGGTATCCATTAAACCCACTGTCAATCTTATTATTTTTCTTAAGTGTTTTGTTCCTTCCTTGAGCTACAGTATGTTAATGCAGTTTATAGGAACAAACAATACAGCATGAATGAGGAAGGAAAAAAAAAATTTGTGCTGAAGAGCGAACATGACCATACATATTTGTGCATGCCAGTGCACATTCATTCTCCTCCTCCACAGGATGCTTCAGAATGGCCCATTTCTCTGAACCACTGGCACTGGCTCCGTGGAAACCAGACGGGACTTTAAAATTTTTCCAGCCGAGTCCTGGAACCAAGTCAGCTGACCCGTTCCAAATGCATGCATGAACCATGCATCAAAATAGCACCACCCTCAGTAGCTCAGTGGGCATGAGGCCTGGGAGCGGGCATGGCCAGACCTCTACAGGCCTGGATGAACATGTCTCTTTGATTTATCTGATGTGTGACCCAAGCTGATCCCTGTTTCTAGGCATGTTGGCTGAACCGTCTCCCCTGGCTAGTGTCCACCTGTTCTCCGGTCCGAAATTATCCTTTATAACGTCAGGATGAGCAGGGGGCAGTGCCGGTCTGATCTCGGGTCACTGATCACAAGCCTCAGATGAGAAACAAAGAGAAAGAAAAGTTGTCTACCTAAACACATCATGCCTACTATAGCTGATAATAGCCATCTCTATAGTTCACAGTCCATAACTAAGTCCTGATCTTGAAGACCTGGCAATGTTTGAAGATTGTATGTACATTTTAACAAAAGTGTGTAAATTATAAAAAAAAATTAAAGGACAGTACAGCCAGTTGGCATCTCTCAAGTAGTACTGTGGCAACAAGCTTGCCATTATCATTTGGTAATCCCAAGTTTGAATCCATGTGATGCTTTAGCCTTCTGAAGCCGGGGAGCCTAGTGAGACCTAATTGGCTGAGCAATCTCGGCGGAGAGGGATGGATGAGATTCTAACACTCTCACATCAGTCATAGCAATGCTAGCCAATCATGGGAATCTGTGAGCTCACACTCGAGGAAAGAGCAGATAGTGATGTCCTGGGAGTGTGTTATGCCAAAGAAGCAGTTTTAAAAAATGTGGTCAGCTGGTGTCATGTATGTTGGAGGAACCACTTTATAGACTTTACCTTTTCTTGGTTGGTGGTTGTGCCCTTGATGGGAAAGTGCCCAACTAACATGTGGGAATTGGTTACGACTAAATTTTGTTTGTGGGTTTAATCGTTCGGTCATATCAGACTCTTTGAGAGTTCATGGAACATAGCACGCCAGGCCTCTCTAGACTATTCATCAGGTTTTCTTGGCAAGTATACTAGTGTGGGTTGCCATTTCCTTCTTCTCCAGTGGATCATCTACAGGCGATTTGGAAACGCCAATTAGCCTAATCTGCATATCTTTGGACTGTGGGAGGAAACTGGAGAACCGAGAGGAAACGCACTGAGCACAGGGAGAACATGTAAGTTCCAATGCACACAGACCCAACGCAGGACATTGCAGTGTAAGATGACTGTACTAAACCACCGTGCCACCTACGACTAAATTAGAAGACAATAAATTAGGAAAACTTGAAAATATTTAATTATCTCTATATTAACTAAAATCCCACCCCATTTTGCTCATTTAACATTAGTAATCTCTTGTCTTTATTTTGTCATTTGAAAAATGCTGCCTTGCTTTCTGTCAAGGCAAAAGGTTTAAATTCACTGATGTGAAATAATATCAGGTTATACAGCTAATGTTAAAAAAGTATCTAGCAAATATCAGTAAAGTAAATTTTTTATGAATGAAAGCAAAGAAAACAGAAAATCTTCACTTTTTAAGGCTTATTATGTGTTAAAACTATTGTAAAAAGTAAATTACTATGTGTTGAAAATACTGTTTCGCACTCCACTGTGCATACTGTATGATCAAATCTGTCCTGGTAGAAACTTGTGTCTGGAACCACAAGGCACTTTTGGGAGGGGAGAGGTCTGGAGAGTAATCTGCTAGAAAAGTTTCACACTTTTGTTTGAAAATCTGTATGTAACATCTGCTTCCTAGTATAAGAAGAAATAGAGTAAACCTTTCTATTTCCCTTCCCAGCAGAGGATGACTTTTTGGGGCTGGCAAAACTGGTGTTTTTAAAGGTTAGTGTATTAAAAGTGCAATATATATATATATTTGTTCAGACAATACAGCTGGATCGATTAGTGCCAGCTATGCTAAATGATAGGTACCCAGATGGATGCTAATCCACGATACACGACACAGCTGCACTTCATTTAGTCAAAACGTCAGGTTACCTTTCAATAATTCCGATTCATGTCAAGCCAGGCGTTTATCCATGTCGCTTTCACGTTCTGGTGAAGTTTGAAGTTTGAAATTGGGATGAAGTCTTGTTTGGGTCCAGCCTCCTCAGCAGGGGTTATAATTAGGTTCCCTTCAAGTTCCACTCGCTTGTCCAAGTGGAAAAAATGGTGAAATGGAGACAATCGTATCGCCATCGATACCCAATTATAGGCCTGGAACACATACTTAGAAAGTCTCGCTCTCGTGTCAGAATCATGGTTTGGGTTTTGAAAAATTGCTGGAACAAGTGGGGGTCAATACGGGAAGTGTGTGAGAGATGAATCAGACAGTGTGAGATCGTCAGTGGAGTTGTTGTGAACTTGTGGTGCAGCATAGCATCAGAGTCACAACTTCTGTTGGTCTAATAAGAACTTCCTTATCCATCTGTTGGCTAGTGGTTAAATAAATCTTCAAGCTAAATTTTCTCGCTTCTAAGCTTATTTAGGAAATTCTCTTTTCCTTGATTCCTTGATTCCAATATTAACGATTAATCCAGTATTAATGATTTAACATTATTTAATATTACTATCACTTGCGTGTTTGCGGGTTTTTGCACATCTAGTCCAATCACAGGCATATCACAGACGTACGTCTGGCCAATCTCATAGGTACTGAAATGCCGAATCAGACTGCGACGTTTCTATACTGATGACGCATACGACCGGCTGGCTAGCACATACTAGTAAGGCCGGCTGAAACATTGGAGCAGCTATAAAGAGTTTTATGTATAAAACTAAAACTTTAAGGATGTGTAAGGATGATGTTGCTGGAATTGGGTTAGATTCCATACAAATGAAGTTGCTAAACCATGCTCCTTAACATTCTCAGCAAAATTATTATACCCTATTATCTCACCTACGCGGTTTCGCGCGGTGGCCGTAAGTATGGTTCATCATGATTTACCGCGGGTTTTGGCGCTGTGAGTACGTTTCCATCTTTCTGCGCGAAAAATTAAACATGTTTAAACAAAATGAAACATGTTTATTTTTTTTGCCGGTCCTCGCGGAAGCTTGCAGACCTTGCAGAACTTCGCGGAACATTAGCGGAACCTCGGCGGGCAATCGCGGCGGCTCACGGTGCCTAACATCGCATCTCACCGTGAGTCAAACCGCATAGGTGAGACAGGGGTATTAGGAATTTAAAGTATAAAAATAACAAGATGGAGTGAAAAAATGCTAATTTTGGTCAAAGCTTGCATTTTTCAATAACAATGATAATATTAATAATACAGTAATAATATATATTTATTTATTATTATTATTAGTTTGTGTATATATAAATAATTTAGTACCGCTAATGCATGGACTCTATGGCTCTAAAACGATTTGAGAATCTGTTGATTTTTTTGTTCTATTTTATACACAGGAACTGAAAGGAATCAGTAGACATACGACTTCAGATACTCTTTTAGATTTTCTCTATGGAAAATGTGTAGTTTTCTGAGGCCTGGAGCGGTAAATTGTGCGATTCCGGGTGGCGCTGGTCTCCTGCAGTCGTCCTGTAGGTGTTCTTTAATATCACTGGAAGTGACATGCCTTGACAGTTAGCATTTGCACATCAATAAGAGAACGCGGCGCTTTGACCCAATTACGGCGGTGGAGAGGAGCGAGGCTGAGTTCGCCGTGATCCGCTCTGCCTGCCGGGGTCACGCACAGCTGACACACTTCACACACATGCTTCAGTTCTTCTCTCACACACTCGAGGTTAGCTAGTGGTCAAGGCAAAGAGAGAGAGAGAGAAAGAAAGAGAAATAGAGCAAGAGAGATGCCTTTGTCTTGGTGCTTCTGTCACCAACCCAATACACATCCATAGATGTGTTCATACACGGTCACTGCAGCTGCCACACACACACACACACAGTGGCCCGCCAATCAGCCTGATCTCGCTCTCCTTCACCTCGGAGCTGAGCAGAGGAACACTTCTCCATGCCTTGTTAGATCTATCATCCCTTTAATTAATAGTGTTTTTACGCCAGCGTCTGAACTGTGTCATTTCCATTATTGGAAAACCCAACGCGATTAATGAATAATTTTCATTTTTGATCCATTATATCATGCCGGTTGATCTCTTTTCCGCCCGGCTGAGTGATAGCGTCATTTTCTGCCCCTCGATCAAATTTAATTTGGCCCCCTATTATATTACAGTGTTGCGACTCAAGTGTCAATTTTTGCCAGGCAATTAGAAACTAGAACCTGTGAAGCTGAGTTTGATAGGCATTGTAATTGGATTGTGTCAGCGATCGCTTAAAACGCTTATAGGTCTGTTCTCTCACTCTCTCTCTCACGCTCTCTAGGGAAACCCGACTTTTCATTCGAAATAAACTCGGAAAGTGGAGATATCTACAGCAAACGATCTTTTAATTATGAGGA
>JAOVVB010000002.1:1847634-1858928 GCA_028570985.1 Heterobranchus longifilis
AGCTGCTTTGAGACAATGACCATTGTTAAAAGCGCTATATAAATAAAATTGAATTGAATTGAATTGAATTGAATAGTAAAAAGTAGACATGAGGGCACCAAATTAAAAGCAATGGCACTTTTCTGTAAGGGTTGATTTTAAAATGTTTTTAAAAATAGTAAGAGATGGAAGTGATTCTAAATTTAAGATGGGTCCTTATAACACTCAGATGACTTTTTATGCTAATTGTGCCACCATGGTGGGCCAGTTTCAAATTACCCAAATTTTGGGTCTCAGGTTTTGTCCTGTCATTGTTCAGTTTGAGGTTTTCCCAACAGCTGAAGTCTGCAGCATTTAGGCTTCCCTTTAAAAGCAACAGTGAACTTGAGGTGTGATGTTCACTTCAGTAAGTGTGAGGGATGTCAAATTTTTCCCAATCTGAGAAATTAACCATGTATTTCTACATTTTAATAGAGCAATTAAAAATGTATATAACAAGAATGTGTCAGAAAAAAAGCACATTTACTGATGTCTTTCATTTACTTAAAGGGAAAAAAGAAGCTAAAGACAAACAAGTATCAGAATATTACAATTATAAATTGAATAACTATACAATCTACGAATGTCGGAATATTTGAATATTTAAATTCAGTCCAAATTAATTTTTTTTATTATTATTTTGATTTTCAGTATTTACTTGTGATTTTTTACATCAACTTCATGTGATTTTATCCTTTTTGCTGAATGATTTCTCACATGAATATTTAATCTCTGAATATGATCACATGTTTTATTCGAGTTCACTGTTCACATATGACACAATCACAGGAGCAAAATGAACTGTATGTTTCTTTCATTCACAGAAGCATGAAAAATATAAGAGTCTCCTCATATCTTTGAAGCATGAGAGACAGAGACAGAAAATAAATAAAATTGACAGAGCTTGAAACGGACAAGTCTGACATCTGATAAGAACTTGCTGTTTATTAGAGGATGCTTGAACAAAAAATATTAATGTTTTCATATTCCGTTCGTATACAACATATTTGAACACAGAATTGTTTGTGTGACATCTTATTAGGCCAGGAGCCTGTAGAAAGCAAATGCTAGTTTATTTAAAACCAGTTTATTAGTTTGTACTAAAATAACCTTTTTGTTTTGTGCAAAGCTGTAAAGGATTCTGTGTTGAACAGTACATGCCCAGCAAGTAAATCCACATTAAAGTGCTTTTATTTTTATTTTTTTTTATTTTGCACCAAAAGTTTTACATGTCATGAAAATAAATGGGATGAAAAGTGCTGCCACATGAGCGAAATGTTTTAGGAAAGCACTAAGTGACATCATACTGTCTCTCTCTCTCTCTCTCTCTCTCTCTCTCTCTCTCTTTTAAACGTCTCAACCATTCGGGTCACAAATGGGACATAAACAAAAATTGTATCAATAAACAAATAAAATAAATGAATTGAAGGATAAATTGACTTTACTTCCAAGTGATATAGAGAGGATCGAGATCATTTCAACAGACTTTTAATTTTTTAAATCACTACGATAAACACGCTGCGATGGATCCAGTGGCTGCCCCGCCTCATGCCCTAAATCTCCCGGGTCAGGCTACAGGCCACCCACGACCCTGTATACAGGTTAAAAAGCCAGTGAAGATGAATGAGTGAGACACACTGATCAGCCATAACATTATGACCACTCGCCTAATATTAAGTGGGTCCTCCTCTTGCCACCAAAACACTAATGCACTGTGTGTTCTGACTCCTTTCTATGGGAACCAACATTAAGCATTTCAGCATTTACCCACGTGCATCAGTAAGCCTTGGCCATCATGACCCTGTCACTGGATTTCCTTCTTTTTCTTCTTTTGGTATGTCCTGACCACTGCACACCAGGAACATCGCCCAAGAGTTACAGTTTTGGAGTTGCCCTGATGCATCAAGCCACCCATCACAATTCGGCCTTGATCCAGTAGCTACGGTTACTATATCTCATCCTGCGTGAAGGTGGGTGAGAAATATTAGACAGCAAGTGAAAATTTTGTCTCTGATGTGTTGGGAATTGATTTGTTGGAAGACACAACAAATTGGAAAGTGTAAGGATTGAAAACTCCAAAACTGCAGCACTTGTGGGATGTTCCTGTTCTGTAGTGGTCACTTGGCCATGAGAGGGTCATGGGTGGCCATTTCTTCATGCATATGAGGAGTGAAGGCTGGCTCATGTAATCAGACCTAATAGAAGAGCTACTGGATCTCAAGTTGCTGAAAAGTTTAATACTGGTTCCCATAGAAAGGTGTCAGAACACACACCATATCAGGGGGACCTACTCTTTATGGCTGATCGGTGTACACTGTGTGTATCCTCTCAAGACAGCTAGTCCATGATCTCCTAATGTTTATTCGCATAATGGTTAACTTCAAAAATGATTACAAATGCACATATCTGTGTTCCACTTATGCCAAATAAGAAATTATTAATGCCAGTTCAAAATTGTAACTTAAATTTTTGATTTTGAGCAAAAAGTTCTCCATCAGTTATTGTGTTATATATATATTCAAATACCTTGACTGTCTCCACCGAGCACATATGTCATTTTGCCTGCAGCCAGAATCATGAATAGAAATGTTTACACCATATTCTTAGGCAAGTAGCCACCATGCTGCCATGCGCCTCTGGGGAGACCCGCGAACGTTTAGCTTTGTCATGTGACTATATTCTCAAAAGACAGCAACGACTGGCTGAATGTCATGTGTGTTGCTTTAAATATAGCACCAGGAAAATAAAATTCCATAACATATCGTCGTAATCACTTCTTACCTATGTTTAGATGATAGTTTTGCAAATTGTATTATATTCACGGAACCCTGTGAATGATTTCTGCCATTGATTTTGTAGAGAAAATTATTATTATTATTATTATTGTTGTTGTTGTTGTTGTTGTTATTATTATTACTGTTGTTGTTATTGTTATTATTATTATTAGCCCTGATATTATTTAACATTAATAAAATACACAATTAAGAATTCTTCTTGATTTTGCTACAATATTCAATTTAATCCCAAAATCTGCATTTGGAGGCAACGTTAAAGGAAGGAGTCTCCATTGTTAGTGTAACAGTCAAAAGTAAATCTGTAACCTAAAGCTTTTGAAAACTGGAAAGTCTTCAGGGCAAAAGAGATTACGATTTCACTTGTAACATGACAAGCTCTTATTAACTTCATAAAGAGACACCAGTAAGAAAACGCCTATTTATCGCTGTTAAGACAGCTACTTGTTTTGCTGGCGACATTAAATGTAGTGTTAAGCAATTAAACAAAAGCATGTTGTGCTTTAATGAAACTGTAATTGCTGACAAATTGTCGTATAAAAGCAATAAAGTCACGTTGAGGCACATCACACGGCAGTTTTGTTCACTATTTTCCTATAACAGCACGCCCCGAGCATAAAACATGCATGATGCAAATAATTTAAAAACGAAACGAGGACCAAGTGAGCGAGGGAGCTCTGAAGAAATTTTCTCGTCTTTACATGAACCCTGGCTGTGAATCTAAAGCTCCATAAACAGTAATGAACTGCAGAAACCTATACGCTCGGCCCAAATGGAGGCAGCAATTAAGCGCGCGCTCCGATTTAGCTGCAATGAAGCCACTCTGAGATGCCGTAGAGATAATTGTCAGAGTCTCTTGATTGTTTAGCAGGAGGACACTTTCCCTTTAACTTTCCGTGCACTCCACCATCCAGCGAGACTGTTTTAATGAAAAACGGCGAGTCTGCAAGAGTGTGAGGGGTTCCTTCCTCCCCTCCCCCCCACCTCCCCCTCCTCATTTACTTAGTTCTCTAAATGCATTCTTAATCATATAAAAATTAAGGAAATAAGAATAATTAAAAAAATGGAACATTTTTAGCACTTTCGGGAGAGGCTAGTTCCTCGCGTCATTCTGCTTCAAAGAAAAAAGATAAATGATGATGCCATTAAAAGTGAACTAATTAAGGGAGGCTTCTTTTAAGAACTCATTAACTGCAACCTCATTTACATAATGATGCATATTAATTAAGTTTTAATGAATCTGAATTTCCAGCAAGCCGCATTTCTTTGGCTGTGGAACAAATTGAACAAATTATTTAAAAGTGTTCTTGATTCTACTTTTCACACCAAAGGGGAGAGAGAATGCAATCATTTGTAGAAAATCATATTTTTTCCCCCTCTCCCCAGCCTGTGCCCATCTGTTAATTATTTTTAAATGTAATCATTTACCCTTTTGTTTCACTCCCTTCCAAACCCAGTCGGGAGGTAAGGGACTGCTGCTGAATACTGCAGAGTGTGTAAGAGTCTGAAATGTGTGATTACGAGGCAGATGAAAGATTGTGTTTTTGCTTGTTGTCATGAGGGATGTCTCTTATTGGACTGTCTGTTGCTCACTAATGTGTGCTATGTGTACACGCGTGTATGTTTCCTGTCACCTACACACACTGATAGTGCCGCATTAAACTGTTTCTCATTATCTGAAAGGTTTCTGCAAATGTAATGACAAAGCATTAACAGCACAAATGTTAGACGATTTGGGGGAGTTGTAAAGACGGCCAGCAAGCCACCAGTTGGAAACTCTGGATTAGATAAAAGCATATCTAATGGTGAGCGTTACGTTACGGTTACATTTAGGCTCCACAACAGAACCGGTTAAGAACAGGGACCACAACTACTGTTACGTGACCGGTTACGTTTATGCAGCAAAACTACTTGATTTAAGGTTAGAAAAAAGATCATAAAATATGGAAAGTTAACTTACAAGATAAGTGACGAGGGGACAGAAACACTCGTCTCCAGGGTCAACACATTCTCATGAACGGGTTTCTACGATATCTTATGAAAATGTAGTGAGACAGCAGTTTTACGCTTGTTTTAAACACATAGTCCCGATTTAAACACGTCATTAACATTGTGGTTGATGTTGTAAAACGGGACTACTTCGGTAGGTTTAGATAATAAAACTACTTTGTTAGGTTGGTATGGTCGATGACTTGGTATGTTTAGTGAAAAAACACTGGCGTTGGATTAAAATCTACTTTGTTAAAGTATAAAAAGCTGTCACACAAAAACACAACAACAAATACTGGACACAGTTACGTCGTGACATAACTAACGACTGAGGTTAACAATAACAAGGTTGACTTCTATTTTCAGTCGGGACATGAACACCAGTCCAGGTCCACCTCCCCTCCTGCCCGACATGAACGTCTGGCGTCTTTCAGACCACCGACATCTCACTTCCTTCCTAAAACCACAGTTTAGTGGTTTGTTCGCATCATAATGACTGCAGCCACTGGATGGCGCCGTCTACAAATAAAACGGCAATATGGCACATTACAAGCTAACAATTATGTGGGTTGTAAAATGATTCTTTTGACAGTGAATGAGAGCAGCCTGCCAGGGTTTTTGGATACAGGTTACACTATGTCACCTGACTTCCTCCTTTGCTCCTGTCTTAACTATTACGGCCACCAGAGGTCCCAACAGCAAATGTCAATATGGGTTTTAATGAATATGTGGGTTAAATATGATTTCAGCGTATTACTTTTCATAGGTATATTATATGATCCAACTTTGTTGTCAGGTTAAACTAAAATTAACTTTGCATCTTTAGGCTTTTCTGTTCAAGACAACACAAGAAAAAACAAAAACTCACATCAAACAGTCATGACAGACATGACGTATGTACGAGGGGCAGTAGAAAAGTATATTGAATATATTGGAAAACAGTATTATACTGAGGCCAGGCGCTCAGGACTTTGGGAACAATAGTTTGACAAAGTGTCCTTTCAAAATGTAAGATTATATTCTTAAACTAAACAAGTTGATTGCAAAAAAAAGAGTTTCATTCTTAGATGTTCCTAAAATGAGCAGGTGTGCTTCTGGGTGCTAAAAAAAAAAGCAATGTCTGTATTTTCGAGAAAACAGGGTCAGGAAAACGAGGCATCACTCCAGAGGACAAACACTGCATGACTGCATGTGTTGATCTTTTGGGTAAATGTATTTGCAGTCAATAGGCTGACAAATGTGCCCATGTGTTCTGGCATGAGGCCGTCCCCGTCTCTGCTGTTGTCCTCTGGAGTGTCATTTAAAGACCTTTGAGGACGTTTAAAAATTCATGTCAGACTCTCAATTATAGTGTAAACTGGACTCAGTCCACCACGTTTTGAGCCAGAGGAGTGTTTTCTGTCCTCATACCCAAACGTAGCGGCTGTAGTTTTAAACATGTGGTTAACATTGTGTTTTAGGCACAAAAACTACTTGGTTATAGGATCAGAAAAAGATTGTGGTTTGGGTTAAAACAGGACATTTCATATTTCACTTCTGTGCGTGATGTAGAACGTGATGTAGTTCTGCTTGTTACACAAAGTTAGAATAACTAAAATAACAGTTTACTTTTGGTGGTCAGTGGTCTTAAAGGACAAGGTGCTGTGTGACCCATACCTCCCCTCCCATCAGCCCTAAATGGACGTTCAGGCTCTTAATACTACATTACATGACTTCCTGCTTTGCTCCACTAGAGGGCGCCACCTCACAATAAACGTGAATATGAGTCATAACTGCTGCTTGTGCAAATGACCTGGGATTGTTTTTTTTTCGGTGAACAATCTTGTAATATTACAATGATGAGAGGTACTCTTCTTTCAGAGTAGTGGACAGAAAACATCCCAAATAATTCTGATGGTGTGTTTTGACATGGGGCTATAAATCGAGTTATAACACAGAAATAAAAACACACCACTGCTACAATGCTATCACATATTTTCTAGCAGTAGGAGTGTATACCTTGCCAAAAATCTCTATAAGAATTATTCTCCCCAGATGGTACGACAACCCTGCTGACTCACGGACTATATGTCATGTTTGTTTTTATTGTACAATAAATTAATAAAGTTATCCATGTAGCCAAAGCCACTAAAATACTTAACAATTGATTTCTTTCAGTGGTAAAATAATGCTGCACTTTGATTCTTATTATTACACTGCAACAAAACGTTTTACACACCGAGCAGCCTGGTCTCCTGAAAATTACATTCTCATTAAAAAACAATGTTTTTCTCCCAGATAATATTTGTTTTGGTGCATTACAAAAATGTTTCTAATCAAGGAGGCAGGATGTCGGGCTGGATGGATGTTTGTGACCAGTTTATGTCCCGTGTGAAACTAAAAGTCACTGTTGTTATTTAACAAGCATATTTACTATATTTTCTTATGTATCAGGTGCACTGATTTTAACCACAATCTTTTCCTAAAACCAGCCTGGTCTCATGAAATGGCGTATAAATAGCACACGACAACACCTGACATGCGTTGCATGCCGCACAAAACATGGCAGAAAGTGTTGTGTTATTTATAGGACCTGACAGTAATGAGGTGACCGTAATCTGTGAGAAAAAACGTAATACTTCCTCAAAGTGTGCATTTTCCTTTTCTCACGATCCGTACACTGGAGTGATGTAAGATTACAGTTTGTTGCACCATTGTTAATGTGTTTGTGGTGATTCACATTAATATAAGATTGAAACATATGAAGCAGTAGACTGTACTTCTCTCTGAAAGCGTGAAGTCAACAGCTGCTGCTATTTCCAGTGTTCGTGTGGTGTGTTTTCAGGCAGAAAAGACAAAAAAAACAACAACTCTACAAGCCCAGCCTTGTTTTCCAGAAAGGTAAACACACACACACACACACACACACACCTAGTTAGTTTGGGAATAGGTTAGAGCTCTGGAGATGGGAGGACTCCGGGTCCTTCACGGATAGTGGCAGGCCGGTGCCACGGGAGGATGTAGAACCAATAGCAGCGTAACACAAACAGCGCACTTCCTGCGTCGGCCATCCCACAGGATGATTGGTCTCTGAGGGTTTGGATCCCACCCACTCGCCTCCTCGTCTTCCCCGCGGTGAGCCGGAGGCCTCTAAAGAAATGAAATGCAGTAGAAAAGAGAGGATGTGGATGGCGTTGGCCGGGTACTTCTGACAGCGAGTGCCTACCTCGGGGGAGGTCAGAAGTCAGCGATTCATACGAGACAAGCTGGCGATGCAGTGTAACCGAAAATGGAAAGCAGATGTTCGTTAATTAGGGGAAATGTGACTGACAAGACTTGAGCGTCGAGGTACATGAGCTCGCCCGCCATCGAGCAGCTGTTGTTACCCGACTTCATTGTCAGTCTCGTACACAAGTCACAGCTTCCCCGCCGCGCCGGGCCCAGACGCCCAGCACCCACAATTATCAAAATAGAATTAAGCTTGATTGAATCGAGCAGATTTTCTTCTAAATACTTGTGGTGTTTTGTCTGTGTGTTTTTGTGTGAATGACTCACACCACCTTCTGTTTTTTTTTGCTTCCTCCTCCCACAGTTCCACTCTTTTTCTTCTGTCTCCTGAACGTGCTGCTAAAAACAGACCTACAGTGATGTACCAACAGAAACCATACATTTCACTGGATTGCTTTCCTGAAGTTGCTCATATTCAAGCTCAAGCTCATCAGCATCTTATTGCAGCCTGCATGTTTGTAGAGTCCTTTTTCAAAGAATACCCTGAAAGTCTTCCTGCTGCAGGGGAGGTTCCCCGTCAGCGCGGTGAAACCCACGGTGTAAACACTGGACTCCAGTGGACGGTGTAAACACTGGACTCCAGTGGACACGCTGGACTACAGTGGATGGTGTAAACGCTGGACTCCAGTGGACACGCTGGACTCCAGTGGACGGTGTAAACGCTGGACTACAGTGGACGGTGTAAACGCTGGACTCCAGTGGACACGCTGGACTACAGTGGACTCCAGAGCCCGGTCCTCCAGGACAGGCATCACACTCATGACTGACATTCTGTCCTCTGATGACCAGTGAGTGGAGAGAAGGTGTTCACTGATGTGACTGTGTATTTCCACCAGATCCACCAGGTCCACCAGATCCACCAGGGCTGCCAGCCATTGTTCTACATCCAAATCTATATTCCAATAGTAAAAAAACATTTGAATCAGAAAATTAATATTCAGTTGTGCACATTCTTGCATGGGCAGCTCCCTGGTACAAAGTCTGTCCATGGATGCATGGTCTTATTATGTAATAATAATAATAATAATAATAATAATATATATATTATACATCCATGAGCACTGTAATCTCTACACACCTAACATGTAATTGTGACACCTGCAGCCCAGATTTAAAGGTACAGTGTGTAGCTTTTAGCAGTATCTAGTGGTGAGGTTCTAGATGTAAACACTACCCCCCAACTTCTCACAAACAAAAACAAACTCTCTTCTTCTATGTTTTCCTGCTGGTGCATTTCCTGCAGACGCCCACTAAATATAAAAACGATGAGGGGTCTGTAGAGAGCGTGTCGGGATTTGACGAGTTGGGAATAAAACAGGTTGTGAATCACAGCGAGTCAGCAGGTGTACTGATGGTGTTTCTGTCACGAGGCTGGAGCAAGAAAACAAGAAAACAGACGACCGAGGGGGAAAATAATTTCAATGTTTCTTCATTGAAGGATCCTCACAACATAGAGAATATACTGGGGCCCCTCATGGACGTCCCCTGGAATAATTTGACCTAGCCTATTGTTTACACTCTAATTTGAAGTGTATTTCAGAACACACACACACACACACACACACACACACACACCAAGTGATAGTGTTTTTACTCTTGAGTGTATACATTCTAAGTAAAACATGGATTCTGATTATTTGATATATACAATAAAAATATTGAAAATACATTATAAATGAATAAAACAATAATAGTCCTAGTGTGGGACTTAAATATGATGTATATGATGAAATCCTTAGTGTAAATACATGCAAGTATTGATTGATAAAAGTCTAATCATAAAATAAATGCAGGCTATAACAAACTTTACATTCATATATCATTATTCATCTATTTCTTCTTCTGCAAAGTGCCACAGGCCCCTGGGGGTCCCCAGACCCCACTTTGAGAATCACTGATTTACACAAAGACACCAACGACCATGTCTGACCGGACCAGGTCTGACCGGACCAGGTCTGGGAACTTCTGTCAGTAAAGGATGATGTGGAAATCATCAGACAAATTCAAAGAACAGTCTGCAATCTGCGTCCTGTCCTGCTCCTGCTCCTCCACAGAGACAGGTCTAAGGTCTGTTTGTAATGTGGAGGCATGTAGATCTCTTAAAATACATGTTTATGTTTGCACTCTTATGGACATAATGTCTAAAAATAGATATTTTAATATGTTCCAACCTATGTGTGTTTTTTAGAAGGAATATTATTGCCAATTCTGAAAAAATGTAACTGGCATCTCTCTGTCTCTCTCTCTCTCACACACACACACACACACACACACACACTGGTCAACAACATAATCCTGTGATATTGATGAATGGCTAGACATTAAGCCCATTCAAACAACAGATGTTAATTCACTCCACATGTGCATTATCAGATCATTTGTGTCAGGCAGCAGAATATGAATGACAAAGATTATCTCAGATTTGAGGCCTCTGCTGGCAGACCCCCCCATCCTCCAGGCCTCTAGGTGACACTGCTGATTATTGCAGTGTGTGTGTGCATGTGTCAAAAGGTGCCATTATGTCTGCATGTGTGAGGGATGATGTTTCTGCAGAAGGACACAGAACCCCCTTTGGACCTGGAGAGGAGAATGGTGCCTGATGGGAAACAGAGGCGGGGCCCGAGCAGAGCGAGCGGCCCTCAGCTCTGGGGCAACAGTCTCCGTCAACAGCTGCTGCATCTCTGAGGAGACCTGGTTCATTCCTGCGCTGTTCATTTAAACGGATCATTTCTGACCTGACGCCGTCACGTGTTTGATACACAGAACATCTGACAACTAACAAATACCAGCTGACTGGATGAATCAAACTCTGCTGCAGCCAGACAAGAGTGAAAACATCTTTCCATGGATGAAATACTGTCGACTTCTGACAGAACTCATGCTGGTGCACAGGGGCACATTCAGTGATTTGGGGGCCCCTGGAAAACACTGTTTTACATTTCTTTTCATTACTTTTCACCCTTTCTCTAACTGGGAACGTTGGTATTGGCAGTAGTAGAACTCAAAAACATTTATTTTTTTCTGAAATAAAAAAAGTCCTGCATTCAAATTCTTTATTTTATTTTATTTTTGGGGGGGTATTTTGCCTTTATGATAGCACAGTAAAGGGCCACAGATCGACATGCTCCCACTGAGGTCGTCCCTCAAACTTTTACTTAAAGTGACAGAGAGCCATTATCAACACCAGGTACTTACATTTACTTCAAGGTGGAGCTTTCAATTATATAA
>JAOVVB010000002.1:1864522-1889056 GCA_028570985.1 Heterobranchus longifilis
GTTTAGTTTTCTTTATTTTTTTGACAAATCCCACCTTCTACATTATGATAGGTTACAAAAATCCAGTCTCATGTATGATTGGTTAGATGATTTACTGCAAATGAAACAGTGAGCCAAACTGTGGCAGTTTCTCAGCCATAGATCCAGTGGATGAAAGTAATGGTGTGGTGGTGCGAGAGAGAGAGAGTTGTTCTCATGGAGTTTACCGATCAGGAACGTAAGCTAAGTTTCCTTCCCAGAGATAGGTCACATCAACTTATGTTACCATTCCCATCTCTGTGTGCATGGAGTTTGCATGTTATCCCCGTGCTTGGTGGGTACTCTGGGTTCCGCACACAGTCCAAACAGGTTAGGCTAATTGGCATTCCCAAAATGCCCGTAGTGTGTGAGTGTGTGTATGTGTGTGTGCCCTGCGATAGATTGGCTCACTGTCCAGGGTGTACCCTGCCTCGTGCCCTAAGCCTACTGGGATAGACTCCAGGTTCGCGCGACCCTGAATGCAGGATAAAGCGGTATAGAAGATGAGTGAGTGAGTGAGTGAGTGAGTTTATGTTACCCTCACATAAGGCAAAAATGCAGAGGAAGAATATATTTATTCCAGCAAGAGAGAAATAACCAGATTAACTTTTTACATGGACATGGATTTTACACCAGCTCTCTTATTTCGATTGAAAATTCATCTTGATTGGTTAAATGATGCATTTTTATTCAGGCTATTATTAATGGAATGTTATAAACAGAATTAAAGGATCCATGTAAATACACCTCCTGACACTGGAGACTCGTTCCAAAAATATTCCAAAATCACCTACTATAGAAATCAGTAGTGGGTTAAAAACTTTGCTGTTGCACTAAATTCATCTGCAAAAAATCTTCTGACCAATCAGAAATGAAACAGCAATGTGTCATTAAAAGTGATATCCCACCTTCTGTTTACTGATGGACCAACTATTCAACTTCAGTCATGGACAACTGTGATGTAATTTTGGAAATCACAAACCAGGCAGGCTCCTGGCTCTCATACATTAAAGACACAGCTGAGATCAGGCTTTTTTTTTCTGTCCTCATTTTCCCAGCATGCACCTCGAGCCATGACTCATGTCAGTTTGAGTCCCACAGATTGATGATCATCGTGCACCCCTGGCTGTTTAGCTGTCCACTATCGACACGACCCTTGGGCTATGAGTATTACAGCAGGCCTGAATTGTTGTTAACGGCGGGAAAATTGTGCCTGACAATCGCTGGCTGCTGTATTAATAAGCGTCCCGGAACTTTTCTCTCCCTCCTACTGACGCCTACATGCCTGGCTGGAGATACATGCAGAATATGCTCTGAAATCTCCAGCCTAATTAATAAGTGCCAGGAGTGATCATGGATTCATTCAGCAATGTGTGTGTGTGTGTGTGTGTGTATGTGTGTCTGTGTGTAATAAATTTCATTTCATTTCCTTGATTTCATTCCACTTGACCACTCGAGTAAGACACTGATGACCTTAATTGTAATAATTTATCTGGCTAATATAGTCTACGCCCAGGTGTAGTGTGCTCTTTTTATTTCAAATGATAAAGGCGAGATAAAAAATTTAATAAAAATAAAAACATTTCCAGCACATTTATCTTGAGGCTTTTTTCCTTGATTTATCCTGCAGCAATTATGCCATTCAATTGAAGCTTATCTCACGGTGTTTTTGGCCCGCTTGTACAGAACAATGCTGTGTTCTCCACCTCTATGCAGTTCTTCATGTGAGAACACAACAATCACGAACAGGTGATTAGGAACCACAGACAAATCAGAAAGCGTTTGAGGTCATCTCGATCCACCTTCAAGTGATTCGACTCTGAATCAATTCAATGCAGGAAGTGAATTATAATCCTTTTTTTTTTCTTTTTTTTTTTTTTTTCGCAAGTTGAAAAGCTGAGCCAATGGACAGAGCTGTAGCCCTGCCGAATTACCATGCATACAGAAGATTTGGTCCAATAAACCAAAAATGAATAAATAAACGCTAAACGTGATTTTAATAAAGTGAGTCAATTAACAAATCTTAATTTATTTAGCTTTTTTTTTTTTTTTTTTTTTTTTTTTACAAATTGCATTTACAGCATGCTCTGAAGTGTTTTATTTGTCTTTAATTATAACAGTCTGCCAGTGATTGCAATTATGTTTTCATTTACGAACTTTAAATCCCTTTAAGGTTACATTTAATGTCTGAGATACACATTAGTTCCTGTTCTAACTTTAGTTGTGGCCATGATGATAAATGTGTATGCCTACTGTACATGTTGTAAATAATACGTCACAATACTGAACATGTCAACAGGAGAGTGTGACGGATTAAGGCGGGTTTACTTTCACCACCCACAAACACGTCATTTTCCTAAAACACATTGTCCTAAAGTGTTTTATTTCTCACCTGTAACTGCAGCCTAATACTGAAATTATTACATATAATTATTACATTATTATACATTGTATTACATATATTGTTCGTTATTACACACAATTGCCTTGCATTCTATATGTTCTAATGCACTATATTAGGAAATTCATAAAGATGCACACACACGCACACACACACACACACACACACACACACACACACACAACCACATGTTCATACATGTTCCCTGGGCTGCTAGGATTGTCCAGAACCCGAAAGACTCTCAGAAACCAGCACCATTTGACACAAAACAGGTGAAAAAATGCAAACAACGGTGTGACATTTTCACGGCAAACGTCTTTGTAGAACAGACATTTGCCATTCTCGAGCCATGCACTTTATACAGGTGAGAGGAAAGTGGCGGCCCTTAGGGATCCTTTTATGCTGAGCAGCAGGAGGAAAATGTTAAATTGTACCAGCCCCATCTTTATACGTATATAAAAATGTCCCGAGCAAGATGCTTATCTTAATAGATGAAGTAAGAGCAAAAGAACTATAATTTTAATCAAATCTCGGGCTTATTCGCGAGAGGCTGTCGAGCGCTATTGAGGTTTTAAATGCATGTTGTTGGGACTTGGTGAGTGGGCTCCGCGGGGGGCGTCTCGCTCCGTAATTATCCCTCACTTACAGGTATTTCTGTTGCCATGGTCTTTATCTTCTCTTGTAAAGAGGAAATCAATTTGTACAGATGTATATGAGAAAGGTGATTGCCTTGTTGAGAGAGGAGGGGGGAAAAGTGAAGCATGGCAGAGAAGGGAAAAAAATGTATTCTCATAAAATGGACAAGTCATTTGGAAAATTGAGAATAGGTGCTTTGTTTGTGCCTTTGTTTGGTCGTATTTAGCTGTTGCCACGGACATGCTGGGGAGACTGCAGATTCACCGGCTGCGTGTCAAAGCAAGAAAAATAACTTACAATGAAAAGAATTTTTTTTTTCCCCGAAAATTAAGTTAGTATTTTTTTTTAGAGGGAAAATAAAGGGGGTTGTTGCTAAAGTCTTTAGGAAAGACCAAAATAGTAGCTACATGTTTAATAAATTAGATTTATTTAACACAATTTAATTAAATTTTACAATGGTTTTGCTTTTATAATCAGGATTATAGGAAGCATTTTTGTTCAAAATTAAATGTAGACATTAGGAACAATTTATACAGTTTGAACTGCTGTTAATTCTCAAATTTGATATAGTAGCCAGAAATAGTTTTATTTTCATCTCTTACTAGTAATTCACTTAATTTATTTTGCAACAACTTAGACATGGAATTGTAAAGTGGATAATATATGTGTTGTATTATTTTAATATTGACACACCAATTAAAGACTTATGGAAGGAGTCTCCAGTGTCAGAGCTTTGCAACAGTCAGATATAAAGCTGTAACTTAAAGTCGCTGACATGGCAAACTGAATTTTCTGATTATTATTATTATTATTATTATTATTATTATTGTTAGAGTTAGAGAAAAGTGATGCGGTATATCGCTCAGGATTGGGATTTTCTTTTTCCTTAATCATCTGTTTAAAAATGTAAACAAACAGAAACATTAATTTCCTCGGAGTATGCTATTTTACAATCAAATTGTCCAAACTTTCTACAAATCATGATTAGATTATTTGAAATGATAGAAACATTTAAATATGAAAGATTCACTTTTACGGGAGCCTGAACAAAGGTAATGTGAGCGCAAGCCTGTGTCTAATGATGGGCAGATCCAGGACTCCTCTGTCCCATGAGTCCCATGTTGAGTGACTTGTCTGATGCGTTTGGCTTTTAAATGGGATGTAAAAAATAAAGTCACATAAAGGGTACAGGAGAAAGAAACAGAAAGGAAAAGAGATTTGTACGCATCTTGAGCATTTATTCACACCGACCTTTTTTTTTCTACTTACCTTCAATTACAACATGCAATATTTGTGCTTGTGATTTTTACATTAAAAAATATAACAAAATTCAGTATTAATATTCGCTGTTGTTCGACTTTCGTAATAATCTCTAATCTTTAAATAATAAGTTTTAGTTAAATCTAAGTCTATTACAAAGACCACTTTTATTATTAACTAAGTACCAGTGCAAAATTTGTCCAGGTTCCAAGTTGATACTTAAGTGTGGATTCTTCCTCTGGTTATTATTTAGACATACATCGCTTAAAATGTGAAACATCTCTTTAATGATGTTTTAAAAATCCATGATGATTAAAAAAATCCTTGAAAATTCAAATCTACACGTTTGACCATCCATTTAACATAATTTAAACACTAACACATACTGTCTGTTAATGCTATATTCATAAACAGTAAATTATGGTTCCTCAGTAAAGTTGCTTAAATTATAACACATTATAGTTATACACTTGCTTATGTTTTTTTCCTGAGCAGTATATTCAGAATATACAAATCAATAACCACATGAATCACTTATTCAGTTATAGTTTATATAAATAGCTTCCACACTTATTATTCAGCAGCTTATAAAATAGCACTTGATCCAGATTATTTTTATTATACATACACAATAAAGGAGAAGTACAGTGGTAGTGTGAAGCTTTAGAAGGATGAAATTGGAGCACATGTGACAAATATTTTTAATAATCTACTAGTTGCGTTCAAGTCAAACCGAGACTGTAAATGAAATGGTGAATGAAACCGATTGACATTTACAGAGGACTTCAAGCACAGTATGGTTATAAGACACTTAGCCGCAGTAAAGCACTTGAATGGTGCGAATGTTTAAAAGAAGACTGTACATTCATGAATGATAAGCCTGGCTGAGGGGACTTGGAGTCCAATGCAGTTGATCCCATGAACATTCAGAGAGTTGAACGCCTGATCCTTGAAAATTAATGGATAACTTGTCACCAACTTGCGGAAAAGACGAATCTGTCCGTGGGAACTGTACACACAATCGTTCACCAATACCATTTGAACATTGAACATCCACATGTCTGGGCCAGGAGTTCCTGGAAGGCCAGTGTTTGAGACGTAAAGCAGCAGTCCATCATTACTCCGGTGTACTGAGAGAACTTTCTACATTGATGAAACACTGGGATAAGTGCATTAACGTAGCAAGGGATTATGTAAAGAAATAAAATGAGGTTTTACTCTCACACCGCCCTGATTAAATTCAGTGTGCTCAAATAAAAATTGCAAAAAATGTACGTAACAATACACCTGTGGGGTTTGAACACTAGAGCTCTCAATCTGAGCTAAAATATATATATACTGTATACGAAAAGAGGCTTCTGAATGTGAGGTCATTTTAGCCGGCTTTGGAGCTCTATTTCCAGTTAAAATTATGCCTCATTTGATCGCTTCCAATAGGTCAGAAACATTGTTTATTTAATAATTCATTTTTAGGAATTTTAAAATGTATTTTTATTATTAAGATGTGATAAACGTATAAAACATTTAGTTTACAGTCTTTTGTATAAAGCAATTTAAGATTGATTTAGTTTTATACAGAGGGAAATACATGTGGTTTCTGATTCAGAAATAAAACAGGAGGCTTTTTCTTTGAAAAATTAAAAAAATTAACAGAATTAAAATTCCGTTCATTTAATTCAGTCAAAACAGAAAGTCAGTACTCTGAATAAGAATGTATCATGACTGGAGTGTATTATCACACCCCTGGTCATCTTGTTACACCACTTTAGTACATGCTTCACTGTAATGACACTTTTTATATAACTCAGTGTATAACTAAATCACAGAATGTCACTTTGTAACTTGGTTTCATGTATCATTTGATAAGCTTTGCAGAGTAAATCTACACTTCATCATCGTGATCATCATCAGCAGGAGCAGCAGCAATGTCTTCAAAATCTTTGACCCAGTTTCTTAGGTAAATTTAGTTTTAAATTACCCAGCATGATAATGATCTGCAAACTAGGCAGACCAGAACGAATGAAGATCCTGGCATTTCAAAACTCAAACTCTACTCTGTGGAAACATGTACAGCTGTTTGCTAGCCGTGTGAGCTAAACTACCTAACCAGATCTTCTTATGTTTAACAGACTGCTTACAGTAGAATATCACAGTAATCTTTGCTATATAATTATCTAGAAACATGCACGAGTTAGCTAGCTAAGAAATCTAGAAAACTATTGAAACCCTAATGGAATTTGGTTAGCTAGCTACTGTTACTGTTACAGGAACTAATGTTAGAACCAAGTCGTACCAATTAGTACGATATCCACCACTTCACCATTACATAATGCCATTTTTTATCATCTTAGAAATAAATAATGTATATGGTGCTGAACCTGCATTTGGTTTTTGACTTTTCGGAGATCTGTACATGAAGGCTGAGGTTACTTAACGATAGCTGGCTTTCTTTGTTAACATAATTGTTCAAAACTGCATTTCTCAGATACAATACGTATCATGGAAGCCATTGTGTTTTTTCCATCAAACATATACATTTGAGCTAATCCAGCATTTGAACAAAAACATCCCGATTTCACAGTAAGTCTAGAAAAAGTCACCTTTCAAATCACAACCGTAAAAAAAGAGCAGAAGTTTTTGCTGTCACTACCTCTCCTTCATCGTGTCTGCTGCATCCTTTTTACACACCTTTTATAGAGCGAGGCAGCGAGAGAAACACATGCCCGTAACGTGGCGTGCCGTCTGCATCCATCCTCAAACGTATAGACAGATTTTTCTCCCTCCGCTACCTGTCAGTCTCCAGCGTGTTTTGTATTGAGCATATGTTAGCCTAGCAGATTGCCTGGCTGTTCTCGTGTGGAATAATCAGTGCCAAGGCGAATGCATCTGCTTCACGAGGAACCGTTTCAACCCGAGCGAGCGTCTCAGAAGTTGTCCGACGCATCCACCTTGAAATGGTAGCTGATGCACTGAGTGGCCAAATGACATGGACGTTACTTCTCCTAAAAGGAGGAAAGAAAGTTTTGCAAGCTGAGAGTCATGTGACCGTGAAGCAGTTCTGTCATAAACAAACCTGTTCAGAACTTTCCTGGAAACAGATTAGAGCAGAAACTCCAGGTGTGTTAGTCGGCTGTTTGCTACATGCTAATGAAGTACGCAACAGTAATTATTTTCTGTTCTATGCTATGCATACTGACATGTATGCAACTTATTTTTTATTTAGTTTTTGTAATTTCTCGAGTTGCTTTGACCCAAAATGTTTGTTTGTTCCTGGTTAAAGACAAAAATTAGGCAGAGGTGTAAAGTAAATACATCAATGGCTCAATCAGTTTAGATTATTTTAATCAGATTTAGCCTAGCAAAGAATCTACTGTTTTGTTTACTTCCTTTGAGAGAAAAATATAATATTAAATGCATTATATGGCTAATGACTACTAGTTCACCACTACTTGCCCGTTAGCATTAGCTTCTTCCAAGAGCGCATCTATCACAGCTTGAAAAAAACCAAATTATTTTAGGTGGAAAATTTGAACCTTTAAGTGTATAATTTGTAATAACTGACATAATCATCAATACAAAACATGGGAGCTATAACCAACTATTTAGTCATTGCTAATAGTGGTTGATTAGCATTAGTTTGTTGGAACTGGAGATCCTATAGCAAGTCAAAATGTACAAAGCTTTTAAAGAACAAGCATTAACTGTATTTTTATGTAAATGTATTTTTAAATAGCAATAATAAAAATAGGAAGAAAAAAAAAACTGTTTTGTATACTGACTATTTAGCTCTTGCCGGAGTAGTAGCAGTTCTCGGTTAGCATTAACTTGTTAATAATAGGATTTATATTACCGTTTACGTTATTCATGGAATAGTGCTGATGTTAATAAATAAATACAGAAAAACATTCAAATGTAGTTGTTTGTTAATAACTTACAATGCTGCAGTAGTGAATGGAGGGAATCAAGCTAATCATCTATATTAGTGTTTAGTGTTAGCTTGTAAATACCAGGAATACGTTAGCTATTAGATAGTAAGCTATCCTCACCTATAATGCAGTCAAAATGTTTTTTTTTTTTTAACAAAACAAATATTAAATGGATTAATTTCTATTAACTGAAATAGCCTACAACAATGAAAAGATTATACATAGCTATTGGTGAGCTATTGTTTAGCATTAGCTTCTTCACACGGGGAATCAACTTAACCTCATCCTTGAAGTAAAGTTTTATTCAGGGAAAAAACTGAACTGGCTAATAGTTGCTTTAGCTAATGCTTGACATTAGATTTTACACAGATAATGAATAAACTACATATAAATGTTTATTACCGGACACAGACTAGATAATGCTAGCCATCTACAGTGTTTATTCAGCTAATAGTCATTGATTAGCATTAGCTTGTCCAAATAGACAGTTTTGAGACACTGTACTGAATTCTTGTTAACTGCATTTAAAGAAAGGAAGCTAATCACCTATAGCCTATAGCCATTGCTAATAGTAGCTAATTGGTAGTTTTTGCTTGTTCAATCAGGGAATTAGCTAACAATCGCAGCCATTTAATAACTTATTATGAATACATTTATCTACTGACTTAGTGACAATAACAAAAAGGACAAAAACAAGCTAACCTGGTGTTTCATGTTGCTAATCCTGTGTGATTAGCATAACAAATTATCCAAAATACATGTTTTGTAATCATGGAGCATGCATAAATATAAAACAGTTTATTATATGCAGTTTTTTTTATTTTTTTGGAAATGAAAGAATAGAGTGCTTTTATAAGACAAAACTAAGTTAATAGCACACACATAAAATTATATTTTTATTCCCTTGTACAGTGTTAAGTTGGTAAAAGGAGAGTTTTTTTTTTGACAGCATTTTTAAAGCATTTTTCAATCTTTTGGAAAGAGAGGAACCTGCTGACAGCCAGGCTGTCTACACTCTACTTCATCCAACCCTGAACTCACTAACGAGCTCTGTTCCTTAACAAGGTATAGGACCTAATTACTGAACTCAGGTGCTGTGTTGTATGCTCTTGCAGCAAGTACCTGCGCACACCGTGAGCCTTGATGCCACAGAATCGGCCGAGTGACCGTGCATTACAGTTACATTTTTAAGTATGCCGTTACGTTTATTATTTTTTATTTACATGCAGATCTCAGGGACAGTATAGCCAGGCATGATTTAGTACGCTGGAATTAGGGCTTTAAGTTAAGTGTGGACTTTTTTTTTTTTTTACAATATTGACCGTTTGCTACTACTGTCCAGCGCTTAGAGAAATATTCCGGATGTCAGTGAGCAGCTTAAAGGAGTAGTTCAAGCAAAAGTAAAATTTGCACTATTTTCCAATTACCTCTAGTGAAGCCAATGAAATGAAACCAGGAGAAGTTCTGGCGACTACTCGATAGTGATGCTAACGAGCAGGTTATGTTCGTTGCCTTCGCTGACACGCCTTCATTAATCTCACAGCTTGTTTTGAATGTAGGAAGGAAGAGGAAAAGAGGAAACGGTATACAAACTACTCCGTGAGCTCTTTCTTAGCCATATGATTTCTTGAAGGCGTCCCAAACATATGCATTTATTTTGCATTTCATTGTGGTGTATTTGCATTGCACCCGTATATCTTTTCTTAAGCTCATGCAGGAGCGAGGTGTCGTGTCAGTGGCCGTGTGCAGCGACTGGGAAACGTCTCTTGTCACCAGAGGTCACGCAGGCTTACCCTCTGAATAAAGCCCTGGCCATTGTTATAATTTGATGCATAGAGAGCGTGGATAGCATCGGAGGTGGGGGCTGCTAACCGAGGTTGTGCCGCACAAGGGTGTCTGTGCATGGCAATGGACGGATGCCGTATTTTGTTCCCAACCCCCTGGTGGGAAGCCAAGGTCACTGCCAAGGACAGTGGAGCCAATTAGCATGCAGATCGCGGCCTGATGGAGTTTAGGGGTATTGCTCTGATGCAATCACATTAGTTGGACCAGTAAAGGACCCTGGGCCTGACCTCAATCACTGTAGCTGCGCAAAAGGAAGCTGAGGAGAAAATAGGAGGAGAGTCCGTGATGTCGGTGGTGAAGCTCTTGCTGGGACTGTTGTTGCACAAGGAGCTGAAAACAATGCCTACATGCCTACAGGATGTAACTCTGGTGTATAATTTTCAAATGCGAGCTCACTATATGATTATTTTTTATTATTTTACAAGCTGTAACCTCATTACAAACATATTTGCTTCATGCTGAATAGAAAGACTAAAACCCCATCATTTACTTGATTATGAGGGTTGGACATTATAGTCTGGGTGTAAATCTATTACATGGGCACGAATAAACACACACACACACACACACACACACACACACACACACACACACACACACACACATGAATGAATAAAAAAAATAAATCCTCCATTAACCCATGACAGTTTCAGGTTTCAGCATCACATCCTTCATGCAGAAAAATCAAGTCGAGACAAACACACAGGCTGAAATGTTACTATCATGAGATCAAGGAAAGGGGCGGGGCTTACAGAGAGGTCAAAACACCTACTCAGTGGTATGAGGTGTATTTTTTAATCATAACTGACTGTAAAGCATCTGTGCAAAATGCATAAAGGTTTGCATTCATGAGCTCCTGATTTCACATGGATTTCTGGTGGTTTGGCTAAAATGGTCGAGCCCCTTTGAGCATTGTTTCTTTAAACTAAAGAAACACCTCTTTTCTCACAGGAGGTAGTAAAATCTTTATCTTTACCATATCAGTTTTAAATACATTAAATACATTACCAGAGCTTACTTCTAACAGTCAAAACTAAATTCTGGGATAATGTTTCAAGACGTTGCTGAAAGACTTTGGAATAAAAATACAAAAATCCCGGAGACCGGATATAAATGACATTATCTCACCTCTACAAGTAATCCCATCTGAATAAGGATTCATGACAATAGTATGCTCACATTAGTAACGCTAATGGCGTTGTGTTAGCCTCACTAAATCTGGACTCGTAATTGTTAGTACGATACGTCTAAAGTCATACTAAATTAGACTTCTCAACGTTGGACTAGCACACTCAGATAATGTGGTTGGGATTTGAGCTACTCTTGTGCATCTGAATTAGCCAGAGGAATCGGCCTAGGTGCCCTGCGCATGCTCCGCAGTTCCCGGAGACATGGGCTCTGACACAGAAGTTGAACATAATGGGGAACAGCAGAAGAGGCCTCTAACAACATGGCGGTGTCGTCTGCTTTCTGATAGCATGATAATCACTACGGATACCATGGATCTCATTTGTACCAAAAGTACAGTGTACAGTAAAGATAAAATGTACAGAACTGTAAAATTGGCCATGTTTTTCACCACTCATGGTGAGCATTTGGTGTGTGACGCAATTGGTCAAAAAGGAAAAGAAGTTCCAATAATTACAAGCTGAAATGGGGCATGTCACCACCTACTGTAATGAAGTGGACATACTTCACTCAATAAATTCACTTCCCATGCTCGACTTAACTGCACATGTAAGTGTATTAAATATGAATTTGGTGTGGCGGGCATTAATTTGAGGACTTCTTTATTTTTCATAAAGTCTTCAAAACAATGTTGTCCAAACAAGGCCATCATCAGCAAGCAGAAATCCATACAGCAGAGAATATACAGTGCATCTTTTACGCCTTCCTCATTCTGCATATGTGAGCTTTCGAGTCGTGTCCCTGGTGGTCGGCTGCCCGGCTGCTGAAGTCAGTCTGCTGTGGCCTTAGAGGCTGGAATGCAATTTACTCCAACCCCTCCCCCCCACACATCCCCTTTTTTTTGCTTAAATCTGTGTCCGGGGTTGTAAATTTCCTCCAATTCTCCCTCTTTTTCGCTCCTTCTATCTTTCTCCCCTTGTCGGAATTAATGAGATCGGGTTTGATCAGGGCAGCCAAGTGTTCCGAGAGAAATCGCACAGCCGCCTTGTGTCCTGTAATAGAATTTGCATCTAATGCATACATAAATCAAACATCTTTCTGGACATTTTCATATGCATAATGTCATTTCATCCTGTGTCTTTCCAAGTGGGGCGCTCGGTGCAGGGGGGAGAGGAGGTGTGTTGGGGGTGGGGAGGTGTAGGTGGCTGTGGGGATTGTAGTTATGGGGGGAAAGGTGATATTTTTCCCCCTCTCTCTCTTTTTTTTCTTTCACCTTCCTTGATTTTTTTTCCTGCTTTATTTTGCTGACTGTGTAGGCATGTTCAGAAAGCAAGATCCGAGATCTTTTGGGTCTATGTGTCAGGTACTTTATTGTACCAGGATGTGTGTGTGCATGCATGCATTTATGCATATGTTTGTGTGTGTGTTTGTGTGTGTGTGTGTGTGTGTTGGTGGCATGTTAATGGAGAGGTGGGGTGCTTTATTTCTCTTTTTGACTACCGAGGTGCTCGGAGCTTTGTTATGTAAATGATTATAAGGGATTCAAAGTGTCTCTTCTCCACGGGGTGACTCTGCATAAAAAAACAGGGAAGAAAAAAAATGACAAGCTTGTCATTATGGCTTATAACTCTTACTAACAAGTCTTCAGTTATTTGCATTATTATTTGTGAGACCTATTGATGATCTTGTGTTTTTGTGATGCAGAACAGAACAATACGGGAAACAATACAAGCTGAAATCTGAAGGTTGAACACAATACGAACAGGTATTGAGGCAGCGTCGTCATTATTAGTTGTCTATACACCGTTGCTTTTTGTAACTTTTGTAAAATTTTGTCTACTTCAGATGTTCATAACTTGCCAAAAGATCAATACTTTTCCACGATTAAGCAATTAAATACTACTACTACTACTGTTACTACAAAAAGAACTGATTTTAAATCCTTGAGTCCTTGGAGATTCTGTATGCTTGTTTTTCTGATATAACAAACTCAAAAATGTGACGATGGCTCCTTCCCAGAAAAAGGCCAAACTGGCAAGATGCCATCCTGAGAGGAAGTCTCGTCTCACAAAAAGACCTTTTTATTTTCCCTGTAAAACACTCAAGCAACATGTTTTGTAATTTGCCTGTTTGGAAAATCTGCTCCGCTTCAGCACGGGGTCTCTGAAGGTCTCCGTGTCCCACTTTTTAAACGCTCATTACAATCTACATTAATGTCTTCAAATATTAATTGGACCCACGAAGCCGTACAAATGTGTCCTCTTGAATGTTGTACTGACAGCTTGTCGGCGGCGAGGCGCTCGAGACGGCCTGACATGTTGGCCGTGAAAAGTTTCCCGCGCTAAAACAATGCCATTAACGCCAATCAAGCTGACACTTAGGCGCCGTATTAAATGATGAGTAATGTCCAACATGCTGCTCGGCCCATTAACGCAAACCACTTCTGACCTCGGCAGCTTCTTAGCACCGTAATGTAATGTGATTATGAGTCCACTCTTATAAATAATAAAAAAAGGCTCGCAGCATCATTTATGTATTTACATGATGATAATGTGTTTGTCCTTGCTTTGATATTAATTAAAAAGGAATGCATTTTTTATTTCTCTGTTTTCTTTCTTAGTTTTCACTTAAATGGCGTTAAGCAGTTCAGCACGCTAGAAACAGCCTTTAATTTAAACAGAGATGTTTACATGCGTTAAAGATCCTGCACGTTCTTGTGATTGTTTGTAAAACAGAATGAGCGATTTTTTTCTGAAATGTTATGAATGAATGTTATGAATGTTAAATATTTGTTTTTGGTGTATTTATTTATTTATTTACTTATTTTTGCTATATTTACAGGAATTGTTCGAATTTTTCTTATAAAAAATTTAGGTCCATTTAAGTACAATACAGTAGGACTTGGTCAGTATAATTTTTCCTTGAACATAAGTCCAATGTAAGTAATCAGGTCCAAATTCAACAACCGTTTTGTGAAATAAATCCATCCCAAAGTTCAGCTGAGACTCATATGAAGCTTCTGCAGTCCCGCTGAGTTAAATTGAGTTGGTATACTTCAAAGTACAGCGTATTTAATACAAATTTGTTTCCTTTTCGTTCCCCAGTAAGAACCGTATGGCACTAGCTATATACAGTGTATCTAACTATAATTAGCTTTATGCAGCCATACGGCTATTTGCAGGGAAAGAAAAGAGTTACATTTGTTCTAAATACACCATAACTTTGAAAGATCCCAACTTGATCTAGCTCAGTGGGAATGCAGAAGATTCATATGAGTCTTGGCTGAACTTTGGAATGCATGAGGGTTGTGGAATTTGGCCCCAATTCCTTACACTGTACTGATGGTGTGCAGAGCAGGAAAATTTATAATGCCCAAGATCTATTGTAATGTACTTACATGCAGCTCAATTTCGAAATGAGACAGACTTGAAAGAATTTCAAACTAGCCCTTTAAATATCACTTTAAAGGATGTGTATGATTAAGAAAAACACTCTTACTCTATTACATTTTCACAACAGCAAGAAAACCATTTATACACCTGACATTTTGCATTTGAATATTTAATTAAGATTAAGATTTCTCTTGAGACTGTTAAGATAGTTGAGTGTTGGAATAAATATGGTATGATTAATTCAAAGCAAATATAAATATAATTATGCTGGGTTGTGATTTTCAATATTGTAATAAAAACGATTTCAGTTATTACAGAAGAATAAACATGCTTAATCCAGAGCCTGGGTTGCTTTCTGTAGGTTTATAGGTTTATAGGTCTTCAGGGTTCACCTGTTCCTTTACATCACCCAAAAATATCCTATTAGCAAGATGACTGACTCTAAATTCCACTTTGATGTTAGCAAGTGTCTGTGTGTGTGTGTGCATGGATTCCTGATGGACTGATGTCCCATTCAGGGTGTATTCCTGCTTCAATTATCAGCCATCCTGCGATCGAATATATTATCCACCTCAATCCTGACCAGGATAAAGCCCTTCCTTAAGATGTTCCACGTACACTTTTCACATTGCTCCAGAATCTCCCAAAGGTGTTCCATTAGGTTGATCTTTGGTGAAAGTTGTGGCAATACCGTATAATTGATATCAAGCCATTTGGTGAGCCCTGTTGCTCCGGACATGAGGGCGGAGCCATTCTAGATGAGACCACTCCCATTCACGTGAAAATTTTGTTTGTTTTTAAGTAACCCCTTGTGTCTATAGAGGCAAAGACCCAAACCTACTGTCCACGAAATGCTGTTCTGTTCCACCGCAGGAGGCGGAGTCTATGGTCTGAAATGCTGAGCATGCTGCTTAATGGTCATGCTCACCACCAAGAACAACAGTCGCCATATTTTCATTTGTGGTTTATCCTGGAGATTTGTGTTTATTTGGAAGGAACTATATTGCATCTTAAATAATAACAGATTTTATTACATAGGACATCCAGCAAGTGATAGATTTGTCTGCATTCTTGCTAGCCAAATGCTACCATTATTGACCTACAGTATGTGCTCTTAGAATGCAATTCCACTGATAGAAGCCCAACATAGCAGTTCGTATCATTCATTATGCTTTAAGTTTCATTATACACTGCTAATAATTTGATGAACACTGGTGAATAGTGATAATATGTAAACCTACATATTTTCTTTCTCCCCTCCCCCTAACCCGCCACCCCCCACCCTTTCCATCCAGTCTTCCGGGTTCCCTGGCAACATGATAAAACTCCATTAACTGCAGGTCCCCGATGACCAAAAGGGGGGGAAAAAGTGAGCATCCGAATATGCAGATAGATTTATCAGGCCAGCCATACGTGGCCATCCTCCTGGTCAATGTAATGAGGAGAATATCCCCGGCGAGTGGTCAGAGTGCCTCTGCCGCTTAATGACACTGGATATCTCTCCGACAGGCCCTGAAATATTTGCTCAGGAGACTCTCGCAGGGTTTCAATCTCCTGCAAATCCATTTATATGTTTGCGCTTGATTTATGGCCTTATTTTAACTGTCTCCTACATGCAAATGCAGAAAGGGGTGATGGTGTTGGGAGTGGGGAGGGGGGGGTGGGTGGAGGGGAGATACAGAGCTGGTGTGGTGTGATGGGGTTGGGAGAAGGTAGACAGGAATGGTGGGGAAAGCAGTGGAAAGCAGTGGGCAGGTCAAGGTCGAGCTGAGTCGAGTAAAGGTTAAAGAAGGGGCGTGGCTGCGTATGGACTCAAACGCATAAGATATCATTTTATCACCTCCTGCCATTTGTGTAAATTCACTAACCACTGAATGTTTGTAGATAAATGCACTGTCAAGGACTTCCCACTTTCTGTGGTAAGAAATAGAATGAATTGAATACTGCATTACAGCTGAAATAACGCCCATTAATTGTAAATGAATACCACAATAACCGCACTGTCAAGGCACACGCCAAAGTCAAAGTCAAATCCAGAATCAGGGTTCCACATAAGCAATGGCTCAAAGCCTGGGGCCGGTAAAAAAAAAAAAAATGTTGGTCATTGGACAGTTGCTGCGTGGAAAGTCGACTCCACCAGTGCTGCCTTCAAACACTGTTGGAAATTATACAATAATTTCAAAATTAACCAAAATACACCATGCCGATTAATAACAACCAGCGAGTTTAAAAGAGTGTGTGAAAGCAGCAGTGTCATGATTAAATTCCATCTAAATTAAAACAATTCTTACTGTATAATAACTAGGAAGTATTAATCCAACTAAACTGACTGAACTTGTATTTGGAGAGTCACAATAGGCTTTTTTTTGTTTGTTGTTTGCACGAATCATCATCATGATTAATAACAGTTTTATGGAAAAGTGATGGTTTTTTTCTCTCTCTCTCTCTCTATTTCCAGACCAGTAAATATATACAAGGAGCCAGTGAAACTTGACTTACTTGGGATGCGACAGGAGCTGGTAGAGAGCGTGCTTGTTGTCATCCAGGCTGGTCATGGCCACCAGGAAACACTTAATGACCTCCCAGGCCTGCCGTCTGTAGTAGGGCTCCGTGTTGGCGCTCTTCAGACAGTCGAGAGCCGTTTCTATCGCCTTGAGAGGAACACACAGCACAGATCTCACTTTAAAATCTTCAGAAATATATTGCAAAATGCCAATATCCCATATTATTAATATGGGAATTAAATATATACGTGATGAATTTGCGAGACGTAACACAGGGCGCCATCTGGCCGAGCAAAGGTCATTATGATTTCTACATTATGGGCTGACACGCCACAGCAGCCAGGCACTTAAAAAGGGGGAAAATGAGCTAATTAATGCCACTCAGAACAGAGGAGGATGAAAGAATAGAGGGAGGGTGAGAGGAGAGTCGAGGGTACGGCAGAATTGAATTGTAGACCTGTCAGTGCATTAGGATATCAGGATATTTCTGTCAGGACTGAGACTCTGACGAGTACGCTATTACTAGCACTTAGATATAAAATTGAAGAGGAAAAACAAGAAGATTTCAAATGCAAACTTGTGAGACAGCTTTCTATTCAAGCCTCTTACAGGGTTTGTACAGTTTTTTAAGAGTAAAATTCAAGTATTTCCAGACTCCAGCCTTTATAATCACATTGTTAATATAAATGCAATCCAGGAGACAGCAAACAAATATGATATTAAATGATTTTTGGTTTGCATGAGTGATTGTTGATAGATCAGGAGTTCCCAAACGTTTTCATCTCGACACCCAAAAGAGAAATTTGGTGTCTCGTGTTAATTTTCTCACCACCTCATAACAAATGTGCACTGAAAAATGAGAAAACAGCCCCGTGCACAGCAAAAAAAAAAGAACGCTCTTCTACTTTGGTAGAAAACTTATGTTGAAAATCACACATTTTTTTAAGGAGTACATACGACTTAAAGCATATTAGCATAGCGCAAACCTTGAAAAAGTAACCGTTAAAATCAAGCATTTTCCAAACTTTCAAGACTTCGGACGAACCCTGCTCTTAAGAGTACAGACTTAACTGGAAAATATTATGGAAAAAAAAGCTCGAAAGCAGAAGAAATTCAGAAACACGCTGCTGAAATCCCTTGCGAGTGTTTTACTCGCACTACCTTGAAGAGATTCGAGTTATTGAAATCACTGTTATTTGATCTCTCTGTTTACCTTACAGCACTTTAAACTATCTCTCCCTCAATGTGCCAACTATCCATATGGCTGCTAGAGATTCATGCCTTAAGCCTGTGCAGCAAGTGAGATGTGTGTGTGAGTGTGTGTGTGTGTGTGTGTGTGCTGCTGCTGCCTGCGCCTGTGATGATGGCAAACACACAGATGGATAGCCAGAAAGAAGGAGCAGCCATTAGTGAGAGTAAATAATGCCGTCATGGTGGCCCACACTAGATTGATGATTACTGACTGGGGATGAGGAGGAGAAACAGGAGATGAATTTAATTACCTGGAGGACACACACATCTCAGTCGCTCTCTCTATCGCAGACACACACAACCCCCTGACAAGGATATATTGCTCGCAGTGGAGCACAATAATGAGGAATATCAAGCTCTTTTTTACGTTTAATTCTTTCTTTTTAAAACTGAAATACAAAAAGGTAAAAAAAGAGAGAGAGAAAGGGAAATGTAACATCCAAAGTTCTGCAAACAACTTCGCGCAAGTCTTACCTTCTCCATGGGGAGCTGTATGGCCGCCTTGCAGTCAGTGAATTCGGCCTTGATGCTGGGCCCCTGGACCTCGGTCACCACATAATGCAGCCTCTGAGACTCCTTCAGCATCTTCCTGTTGCTGCCGCCAAACTTCCCCAACACACGGTAGGCGACGTGAGAGATGCTCTCGGCCGGGTTACGGAGGGTCCGCCACAGGGCCTGCAGCGCAGGACGAGAAGGGGAGAAATTATTAGCTTCAGTGTTGATTAGGCATGGGATGATATGAAAATGTCGTGCCACGATTATCCTGGGCAAAATAACTGCAATTCACCATTATTATCCCGATAATCAACGAAATATGCTTAAATCTAAACACTAAAACACAGTGGAAACGCTTTACATTGTATTTTGCTTTGTTGGGAGTTGTGCCTGTATTCTGAGTTATGATTATAATTAGACATGGGATAATATGAAAATTTCATGTCACGATTATCCTGGCCAGAATAATTCACGATATTATCCCGATAATCAACGAAATATGCAGAAAAACATCTTGGAATCACGTTACCTCATCTTTTGTTTTGTTGTGACTTCTATCTCGACATATTACAACTCCTTTGTTTTTCTCCTAACTTTTTCTCAACACATTACGACTTTTTTCTCGAAACATTCCGGCTTTTTCCTCGACACATTCCGACTTTTTTTCTCGAAACATTACGACTTTTTCTCATAAAATTGTGACTTTTTCCTCGACACATTACGACTTTTTTCCTGAAACATTACGACTTTTTCTCATAAAATTGTGACTTTTTCTCGAAACATTCCGACTTTTTTTCTCAAAACATTCCGACTTTTTCCTCGACACATTAGGACTTTTTTTCTCGAAACTTTACGACTTTTTTCTCCAAACATTACGATGTTTTTCTTGAGACATTACATCTTTTTTTCCCCTCATAAAACTGCAACTTTTTTTTCTCGAAAACATTACAACTTTTTTCTCAAGACATCACGACTTTTTTCTCAAAACATAATTTGTTTTTAGCAAACTGCAGTCAATTCGTGAGGATATTATCCTGACAATGTTAATTCACCAACTTATAAAAATGCCATTTTAGTGTCAGAACGTTCAGGAGAGATGCGTCTCGGGAAAACCGGGTCCAATATTTACTTTGGGATCGATCATAATCTGTGCTCGCGTTCACTTCTCCCATTGGAATCAATACACTCAGAACGGTTGCTAGTCTCCTAAAGAGGCGGAGCCGTAACTAAACACGTGCTGGCTCCAAGTTGCAGGGTCTCGGTTTATCCACCGTCTCTGGTGATATTGAGAGAATGATCTAAAGGAGTGAATATAAATCAGCTACATTATGGATCTAAAAGTGTCCTGCCGGGCAGCTCAGTAAAAACTGCATTAGGCGTGATGATGAGAACAAACCCCCCCACCTGCATGAGCTCGGCCCTGACGGGCTGAATGTGGTCGTAGAGGAAGTCGGGCTGCAGGTTGTCCACGCACAGCTCCAGGGTGCGGAGGCCCTGGCTGACCAGGGTCTGAGAGCCGTTGAGGGCGGACACCAGCGGGTCCATCAGCATGGGTAAGTAGGGCAGCAGGGAGCTCAGGCGCACCGGCACTGTCAGACACAACTCCACAAATAGATCCTTCATGTGCTGCTTGTGAAGGCCGCTCTGCAGCATGTTCAGACCTAACAGCGCGGGAAGAAAGTGTTAGGGGATCATCTTCAATAGGCGGTTTGCAAAAACCAAGGGCGTAGGTTTGGTTTCAACATTGAGGGGGGGGTATGTTACGGAAGAGCATTGCATTAAAAAATGAAGAAAAAAAAAGAATTACGGGAAAAGATCTCATATATCTTATGAGAAAATACCTCCTGATTACAAAATCTCATAATTACGAGATCTTTTCCCATAATTACTAAATCCTAAACTGCTAATTGTGATAACTTTTCTTGTAATTATGAGATAGTAACTCATAATTATGAGATATGGTGTCTATTTGTTTTTTCTTTTGTGAATGCAATGCACTTCTGGAAGTTTGGAGGTCCTCCCCAGGAAATTTTGGTTTTCCAAACACTTACTTTCCTGCATTCGGGTGAATTTTTCTGCACCAATTTATGGTGGAAATTCTGTCTAATTCTGTCAAAATAAAAGTCCTCAGCTTGTTTGGGGAAGGGGGGACAAATGCACATGTTCTAAATATTGAGGGGGACGTGTCCCCTGCAATCTGCGCCTATGGCAATAACGTTCCATCATGAAGCGTGAAATTCAGACGGAGGGCAGGCAGTGGGGAATCTGTACACCGTGTGAATGGAAATAAGAGGAAAGTGACGACTCGCACGCAGCAGGTATCGTCAGAAAACTGAAACACATACTGGATGTGATCCATACCAAATGAAGATTTCAAGCGATTTTCCGCACAACTTGGTGGTTTTACCCGCCGGGGGGAGACGATTGTCATTACAAAGTACCTCGTTCTCCACCGTTAATACACGGCGAGCCGGATAAAAGAGTCTAGAGGACTATTAACTATTTTGGAACCAAAGTAGTTCTGAATGACTGCAGTTGTTTTTGCCTGGGTGAGTAAATTTCCTTGAGAATTTGTGTCTTTTATATTGCTATTTCAACTCTAATATATACATGGATACACCGCTGGTGTTAGGCTACTACCGCTAGCTAACGTTAGCTAATGTTAGCTAACTTTAGCTAATATATGGCAATACAAACATGAGGCTTTATGGTTAAAGCTTAACATTACCGTTAACATTAGTACACGTGGTTGACTTTATTTTTTTATTTTTTTTATCCAAATCTGCCGCCGTTTCTCAGTGATTTTTTTTTAATTTCTCCCCTGGATGTACTACTATTTCAGAAGTAGCCTTTGTTTTTCCCAATTTGATCGACTGGACCAGCAGTAAACGGCGCAAATCAAAGGCATTTGTGCAGTGTTTGTAGAAGCTGCCTCCAGTTGTCTGCCCTCCGTCTGGAAATCGAACCGTGTGACATCATAGTAATGGTTTACCTTGCAGCAGGTTAGGTAGGAGGGGTAGGAACTCCTGGTAGAGCAGGTCATGGCTGCCTCCACCAATGGAGCGGAAGAGAGCCCGGAGAAGCAGGAAGTAGTTGTAGGGTTCCTTAGCTGACTGGGCCAGCTCCATGGAGCTGTTCACGATCTTGTGGAGGTGTGGCTGAGGAAACAGGGACAGTCATATTAGTTAAACAAAAAAAAAATTTGGCCTCATATGAAAAAAAAAAAGACACAAAAACATCCACTTACCTTGAGCATCTGCTCATTTTCAGCAGCAAACAGCGACACTGAGCCAAATACTAGTTTAAAGAGCTTGAGGTAAAGGTTTGAGAGCTCAACATTGGAGCCCATCTCTGGTAGTCTCTCGAGAAGATACTCCACCAGGATGGTGGCAAAGAGAGCAGACGTTGACAAGTTGGCCAGGAAGGAATTTGCCACGATCTGGGAAACAAGAGAAAACAAGAAATGGAATTTGAGCACAAGACCTTATTAACTCACGCACGTGACACTTTTTTTTTTAATACGAGACGGCGCGTACCTGTAGTGCGTAGTTCTTGGAGATCCTCTCCACCATGTACGGCACCGTGGTCTGAAAGATCTCCTTGAATGTGAGGGGGTTCATCATGGTGAAGACCCCGGCAAAGTGCTCCAGAACTTCTTTCTCCTCCTTCATGCGTACGGTCTGACAGTTGGCCACCCTGATGTACGTCTGCTGGTTATTGGCGACCTGAACCTGCAGAGAAACATGAGCCGTTACACTGGGCTGCTGTTGGGTTTCAATCATTCTGTTTGTCAGAATCATAATAGATTTATTGCCAAGTTTTTTTTTACATACAAAGAATTTGTCATGCATATGTACATGCATGCATGCATGTATGTATGTAAGTAGTATATGTGTTGTTTGCTGTCAATTGTATAATTATGTTGGCATTTATGATGCAAGTCACAGTTGTTATTTGTTTTGTGTTAATAAAAAAAAATAAAAAAAGATCTTTGGCTGTACCTGGTAGATGTCCAAGGCCTGCATGGCGTATTTCACCAGTTTAATGTAGATTTGTGTTTCTTTTGGCTGCAGCTGCTTGTTAGGAATGAATTGAGCCTCTGGAAGAAAAAAAAAAAAACAAGAAGTTAGACAGTGCATGTAGGTAAAACACTCATTATGCATTTATATGCCAAATGGCATCATGGTTGTTGAGCATGGATCTGCGTCATCTCACCTCCCGGGGCCTTGCAAGACGTGATGCCCCAGGTAATGGTCTTGACGCCGCACACCAGAGTCTTCACTAAGCTGCGGCAGTCCGACACCTGAAACGTCTGCTTGTCTTCCTTCTCGCCAGCTCGGTCGAAGGACGTCGTTGGGGGCGGAGGCGCCGCGGCAACGGGCGTGGGAGGAGCCGGGGGCGGAATGGCGGGGGTGGTGGACGGAGTGGGCGTGGCCGGTACCCCGGGTAACACCCCCGGGTCGACCACGCCCATCTCTGACTGCGGCTTGCACTTTTTGAAGATGGAGACGAGCTGGTAACGCGCGATGGTGTGAAACTTCAGCACAAACACCTGAGTTACAGGAGACAGAGAGGGACTCTTTCTTTATCTATGGAATGTACAGGGGTTCCTACATTTTTTCCAAAGTCAAATTCAAGCACTTTTCAAGCTTTTCCAGCACCTTACAGCTGTGGTAAGATACATATATAGTACATACAGTATACTAAGGCTCAAAATATCATTATGGCAATATATTGTGATATGATTTATGCTGAGACACAGCATAATACTGTAATACTGTAAATATTTGCACTTATTAATAATTTTGGGATGAGAAACAGAATATTAAATTTCATTTTTAAGATCTCTGTGGGCCTGAATTTTAAGTTTCAAGTTGTGCGATCGCTGTTATTCAGACTAATAAAGAACAGCGGTTGTAGTAAATTCTGTGTATGACATGATTCAAAATCAATGCGTATTGTATCGTGTACAGTGTATTGTGATACATATCGTATCGGGAGGTTGTAGGCAAAAACCAACCCTAGAGTATACTGATTATTTCACTTCTTCATCACATTAAATTAGATGTTATTGTTCTATAAACAACCCAAAGTTTCATGACAGCATTCTACAGAAGGGTGATAAATTATAGCAAAATGCAACAAAGTTTCATGTTTCAAAGTGTGTCACCTGTTTTTTAAGTAGACTTGGCATCCTATATGCACAACTAAATTTCAAGCAGTTTCAAGCACTTTATTCAAAATCCAATCTTGAAAACACCACATTAAAATCCAAGTGTTTTCAAGGATTTCCAGCATCCATAGAAACCCCTGAATACAGATCCGAGCTCTGTCCCTGTGTTGCCGCCTACCTCCAGCATCCGCATCAGGATGTCCCGTCCGTTGCCGTTCTCCTGCTCTGACTTTGAGCGGATGCAGTCCACCAGGTTGAGCAGCAGCTTGCAGGACATGGTCTGGATGTTACTGGGGAGCGACTCGTCATCGATGTTCTTGGCGAAGAGCTGCACGGCTAGCGACAAATCTGTCAGGGGCAAGTTCTGACGAACGTGGTGCACCAGGTCTGCTAGTGTGCTGTAGGCCAAGGGTCTGGAATGAATGGCAAAAATCATAATCACGATTATTTTGGTTAATATTGAGATCACGATTATTTAACACGGTTACTCATTGACTCTGGAAAC
>JAOVVB010000002.1:1889156-1908344 GCA_028570985.1 Heterobranchus longifilis
ATATTATTAGAAAACAAATTAAAAGGTAATTTTAAAAAGTTTGTTGAATGGCAAAAAAAAATTGGCTTTTTCTGTCTTTCTCTCCTCTCACACACACACACACACACACACACAAGCACCTGCCCGGTGCACAGACAAAAAGGTGCAACGATGTCGCTGCTAACTTGGTGCTCTTGCTACCAATATTAGCAGCTCTGTTTCAACAATGTTGAGATGAAAAAACAAACATGCAGGCTGAAATTCGTGATGTTCTGTTGGGATTAAGATGGGTAGAAGTCTGTTAGCCGCTAGGCTAATTAAATGTAAACCCTGAAAGTGTTGAGTCAGCGGCTGTGCATAGCCGCCGGTGACTCTGCTCATCTTTTCTCACCATTTCCCTATAATCTATAAGCTTGTTCTGCAGGCTATATTAATTATTTAAAATGTAAATGAATAAAAATTATATAAATAGTATCCCAGGGGAACTGGGACTGTTGCCTGCTCGTCGGTTAACGGGTTAATGATCGGTTAACGAGGGTCAGCTATCGCTCATAAAAAAATAACAGGACGGTAATCCTCATAGAATTGCTGCTATATAACGGCATCAGGATCATAATCACGATGGGGATGATTGAAATGAAAGTACTCTTACAGCTTACTGTATGAAGGGAGGAGCTGAGGACAGAAAGGAGAGCTGCTGTATTTTCAAATTCTTCCATTTGTTTTGCCTTTTCCAGAAGACTACCTACCCCAGTTTTAATTAGTGATCTTAGTTGTTTCCCCCTGTTTCCAGTCTTTATGCTAAGCTAGTCTTCTCATCGAACTCTCAGCAAGCCAGCGAATACGTGTATTTCCTAAACTATTCCTTTTGACAAGGAATAAAATAAGAATGGTAAACATGGTCATTGTATTTGATTGCTTTATAAATGTGTAATTCTCAAATCTTTTTGTTCCAGGTTCAAAGAAATCTGAAACCCTCACACAGTCAAAGCGGGAACCGAACACAGAAAAGCGGGACACAATGCTGAACCTGTCCTCAGTGGGACAACCTCTTTCCATTTAGTCTGAATGGAAACCAGTGGAGCCACTAGTGGAACATTCAAGGCACTAAGCTGACGATTGAAGCCTTCTTCTTATTGTAAAACAGAGAGAAATATGTCTTTATGGAGACAACGCTTTTTTTATGACTAATCTACTCATTCTGACTTGTTTGTTTTAATATTCTTTTATCATTAAAGGTGTACATACTGTGCATTTTCTTAATGTATGTCTCTTTAATTACTGCATCTTCACTACACTCACCAGTTCAGGTCAATAATATTTCACGACAGTTTGCCAGATTTTATATTTTATACGGTATTTAGTCATGAAAGCTAGAGTGCGGGACTTTTACATATAAATTAAAGTCTGTTACATTCCAGCACTTGCCAGACAATTTCACACGATGCTGACTAAGGCCCTGTCTACATGTATGTAACGGATATTTTTCTCCTCTGTTTTAAATAGAAATTCTGTCAATAAATATCTCCGTCCACATGAGAACACAAAAACGACTCCAAAACGCTCGCCGGGCCAGTAGGGGGCAATAAAGTCAACCACACGTCAAACACCAGAGAAGAAGAATCTGAGCATACAGTTAGCTTTACTAGTAACAAATCAAACAATAGTAAAATAACAGAAGCTAATTATTTCTTTATCTTTCTGGTACATGGCCTAACGTGCTGTGGAGAAACTGAAATGTGACTCCTGTGGACGGACGACGAGGTGAAGTTGGTGCTTAGCGTACTGCTTACCGTTAGCCATTAGCATGTAGCCGAGTCGGCGTTGTTATTGTTCGAACAATGGGTATGCACAAATTGAGGACATGACGTCATCATTTCCCAAAAGCTCCATTTTACATGTCTACACGGACACACCATAACCAGAGTTTTGAAAAATATTCACCTTCGGAGCTGTTTTAAAAAATCTCTGTTTTAGTGGCGTGAAACTGTGAAAAAATGATGATTTGTCTGTAGTGTCTCCCCTTAAGTCTTAATCCATCTTTGACATTCTGTGAAACACTGTGAAATATCAAATTTTAAGTTGTTGAACTGTCAACTGCAGTCCTATCATGTCTGAAAAAAGATAATTTACGTAACTGGCAGCAATAGATAGATGAAGCCAGAAATGTTACTGTCTGAAAAAAGGGCTTTAGATTGTCTGCCAGGTTTTACATCCAAAGTTCACGGGACTTTGACCTCTGAATACACAGATCTGCAGGAGGTGCTCTCAGGTAGCAATGATTGGATTTTACTCTTTGCATTATTTAAAAGAAAGAAAGCCAAACCCATGACGCACATGGCCAACCTCTGTTTAATGACAGGAAATAAAAGTTCATAAGGGTCCCTGGAGTTAAGAGGTAAAGACAAGTGATTCCCTGAGACTCACTTTAGCACAGTAGCTTCAGTTACATCAGTGAAAACTTCACTTTACTCTTTATTATAAAAAGTACCTGCTGTTACATTGTATGACATGATATTATAGTGGTTGGTTTACTTAGCTCAGAGTTTCGTACCACTGCAAAACATTTCTCTAAAATAAAATATACAATGGACACTCAAAAAAACAGATTTTTTTTTTTATAAAGGGTCACTACTAAACAACCAAACAAACATGAGTAGTCAGACCTTGACTTGGGATCTGAAAGGCAGTTTTTATGAGCATATTGTACCAACACAATCTCATGGGAAAGCGTGTCATGTCTACGCATTTTAAGCTTTTCGCGTGTCATTTATCGTCACATACGGACTAATCTCTGTAAGCAGATTCTACATATGAAGCAGATTCTACATATGAAGCAGATTCTACATATGAAGGACAAGATTTTTTAATTGGAAGCAAACTGGTTTCCGTTTGTAGTCCGAGTAGTATTGACGAATCACGTTTGAGCGGGGGCGGGACTTGCTTCAGTTGTATGCAGGTAAACAGTCTGTGAGTGAAAGAGGCGGGACGCTCGAAATGTCTGGACCTAAAACACCTACAAAACGTATTGATGTTTGTGTATTGTGTGGAGAAACGTTCGACTCACATAATAAAAGAAACAAATTGCATTCAAAGTCAGGTTAGACAATTTGAAAAAAAATTACAGGAGTTGGCGATTCTCCGTTGCTAGTCGGACTGTAAACAAAGAGCGGCGCACGGAAGAGGAAGTCTTGTCCCGGACATCCGTAGGGAGCAGAAGCAACACAGGCGAGCTACACCGGAAGCCCAGAAAACTTGACCACGCCCCCAGAGGCTAAAGCATCGTAAAAAACAACCTGCCGATAGCCGATGGGTTCCAAGATTGCACACAGACGATTGGTCAGGAACTCTTCACGTCACTTTTACGCGTCAAACTATGACGCTTCACTACGGTTGTGGTTTTTAAACACGTGGTTAACGATAGAAATTCAAATAGAATTTATGTTTATGCATGAAAAACTATGTGGTTAAGTTTAGGAAAACATCGTGGTTTGGGTTAAAATAAATATGTTTGTTATGTAAATTAAGTTATGTACTCAAACAATTAAGTTACATACGCAAATTACATAGTCAACATAAGTAACGTAACATTGACTTTTGGTTTCGCACAGGACACGAAATGCAAAATGATATAATAAATTGGCGTGTTATTCATACGTAATTTTGTGAGACCAGGCTGACGGCAGGAAATAAAGTAAACAGAAGACCCAGCGGAGGTCAATATTTTCTCTCATCTCCTCACATCTGTATTAATTAGATTTTATTGTCAACATGAAAATACCAAAACCAACAAGGAGCAGATCCTAAGTATTGAAACATCTGCTCCCTCTGTGCGATAGAGTTCCATTGTTGTTAAAACACATCGATGTGTTTTCACACTGTTGCACTCGTTGTGATGTTCCTCATTATCAACATGGCCATAGTTTATTTGGAGGAGTAGTTTATTTTGATTCAATCCCACACACTGTCCTGCTGCCCCAAATACTCACTACAGCACCAAATGTGGATTAATCCGCTGCTGAAAATAGTTCCCAACAAATCCAAAGTTTGCTCCTGTTTGAGAAATGTTTGCTTGAACGTACAGAGCCCAGTTGTTTTAGGAAATTGTTGAGCATTTTCTTAAAGGCTGTCCTCAATCACTGTATGTACACATACCTACAAAAACTGATGCACTGTAATTTGAGTATAACCCATGAAATCATTACGCCCCATGTTGACGTTTGTTAGGCGGTGACCTCTAGTGGCCGTAGTAATTATTATTACAACAAAGTCCATGTAGGGAGGACAGGCTGGATGGACGGGTCCAAAGACACCAGTCTTTCACCTGGGAGACCTGTGGTCATGTGACGTGTCAAACCAAAAGTCAATGTTGTTATTTTAAGTTTTGTTCAAAAGTAAACTTGTAAGTTACTTCCGTATGTAACCGCATCACGTTCAATGTCACTATGCGACATAGTTGCGTACTTATTTTAACCCAAACCATGATTTGTTTTTTCTAAACTTAACCAAGTACTTAACTGGTCACGTATTCGCTGCTTCACAATGTTAACGGTCATATTTCGTATATCATACGAGCCATTGTTTCAGAATATGTTGATAGATAAAGTATAGCAGCCAAGGGTTTTTTTTTTGTTTTTTGTTGGTTTTGGTCTCCTCATGGGATTTGTTGACAAAAAAATTAAAAAACTATGACATCATTTTTCCAGCTGAGCCCCGCCCACGTCAAACCAGTGAACAAAAGCAAGGACAAAAACACAACAACAGAAATCTGTGAAATAACTAAAACAGTTCTAACTTTGTTAGCAACTGGTGTTTTCAGGGCCTTTTACATAGTTTATAATTCCTGTTTATTACATCTTGGGTCTAATATTTGAAGTTTTATCAATTTTATTCCCATCAGTAATAATAACCTTGAACTCACCAAGTTAACTGCTGAGATCTGGGAACATAAACAAACAAGAAACATGAGCAGAGGATCAGATGGTTGTAAACAAACCCCCCAGGCAAGTCAAACGGTAAACATCCATCACAGTTTACAGTCAGAAACTTTGACCTATACGTACCACATTGTTTTCTAGTGCAATAAGAGAGTATTACACTTGGGGTCACTTCTGGTTTTACCACCAAATTAAGTAATTGCAATCATTTGCATACTGTATTTTCTCAAATAAAGGCCAGGTCTCAAATAAATGCAGAGGGAAAAAACAAGAGTGGATAACTCCTGCTGCCTGTTGTAAAATGTGCATGCTAACAAAAGCCCTGTCTACACGTATACAGATATTTTTTTAAATGTTTCCCCTCCGTTTGAAAAAAAAAAATTGTCCACACTACCTTTGTTTTACAAAATATCTCTGTCCACACCAGAATGCAAAAAACGACAGCAAACACTCGCCTGGCCAGTAGGGGGCGATAAAGGTAACGTCAACGATACAAGGAGATTCTGAGCACACAGTGAGCTTATTTTCCTTTGGCAGTATTAACAAATCAAATAATTATTTATTTATGTATATATATGTTGGATACCTATTTATTTTGGTATGTGACTCGTGTGGACGGACGACCAGGTGGAGCTGCTGCTTAGCGTAGCCTCCCGTCAAAGATTCTCTAAAGGTGGCGCATTAAAAGCTGAGCCAGTGGTATGAAATGATACACATGATATTTTCTTTTGCTAACATTAGATATTTACACAACAGCCATATTGAACATCACAATAATTAGTTATCTGTGGCGTTCATGGACGTTAGTTGACGTTAGCTGAGCTGTGTTGCCAGATCTCGCGAGAGTTCGTTGCTGAGACAGAAAAAGGTCTCAAACAAAGTAAATGTTCTCCTGAGCTGTCCGCCTGAGAAATGTAATTTTAGTGTCCGGATGGTCAGGAGATGTGTGGCTTGTGAAAACTGGGTCCAATATTTGCTTTGGTGACTATGGGGTGAAAGAATCCATCATAATCTGTGTTCACGTTCACTTCTCCCATTGGAATCAATACACTCGGGACCTGACGCTATAGTCTCCTAAAGAGGCGGGGCTGTGGCGAAACCCACGTGACACAGATACAGGACATTACTCGGAGTTGCACCGCCTCGGTTCTAAACCGTCTCTCGTAGGCTGCCGCTTACTGGTAGCCATTGTTGTTGTTTCTGCTGCATGCCCATCACACAAAACAACAATGGGCATGTGCGAATTGAGGAGATTATGTCATCGTTTCCCAAATGTTCCGGTTTACAGGTCCGGAGTTTCTTCTGAAAAATCTCCATTTTGGTGAGCTAAAACTGTGTTTGCATGTGGACAAGAGGCCAAAACAAAAAAAAATATCTGTTGTATACGTGTAGACAGGGCCTAAGAATAATGCACATTTCCATAAATGTAATTTAATAAATTCAATAATATAACCATGTTATTTTACACTTTGTTGTTCTGGATTTCTCATATTATATTTCAGTCACATTTCTGTATGTGTGTTAATATCCCTGCCAAACTGGATTCTGTATAATGCAAAAACTAAAATGTAATTGAACAAACGGGAGCAGATCAGAAAAGAAGGAATTTTCAAACTAAAATATGACCAAATATGACCAATCAGAGTGAATTAGAAAAAACAGCCTCTCTCTAATATAAGCCTGCTTCAAATAAAAGCCTGGTACCCTCTGCAGCTGAGGTAAATAAAGGCCCCGTCCACTATTTGAAAATGTACAGTAATTTATTTTTATTTTTTTTACAGCCCGTCTGATCATGTTTCTTGCGTATTTATTTAGACAGGCTAGCTGTATGCAATGTAGGATTGAATCAAATTCACTAACACAACACGAACTATAATATGATCATGAAAACATACAATAACAACAATAACAACAACAACAACAACAACAACAACTGATATCCTTGTAGCCCAGCGTAAAGATGGCAGGAAAAAAAAAGGGAACAGCTTGGCACACAGCAGATAATTTGAGTCTATTTGAGCCATATAGGCTTGAACATAATGTGTGAGAGATTGTCAGGTGTGTGTGTTTTCTGTGTATTTTTCCTCATTGCAGCTGCAGAGTAAAGAGTCACATGAACACAAATCAAACAGCCTGAGGCTGTCCTAACAGCAGTGTGGTGTGTGCTTGCAGTCCTCTGCTGTTTTGTAGCCCTGTTCATAACAGGGATTACTGTGACACTCCGTCACATGTCTGCAGTGTTCCCAAAACAAAACAAAGCTCCAAAAGCTTCATATGAAACCGTTCATGTTTCTCAGTGATGATACGCAGCAGGATTCCATGTGCGGTACCAGGGCCTGAAAGAGGATCACAGGATTATAGACAAATACAAGTGAATGTGTTCAGAAAATTATCCTACTTCTTAAGATAACTTGTCTTTAAATTCCCCATGTTATGCTCATTTTCAGGTTCATACTTGTATTTTGTTTACATGCTTTAATGTTTTAAAAAAAAACACTTTATTTATCTCATACAGTCTGTCTGAATATACCTGTATTCACCCTCTGTCTGAAACACTCTGTTTTAGCACCTGTCTCTTTAAGCGCCCCTCCCGAAAAAGCCCAGTCTGCTCTGATTGGTCAGTGTTGCCGGGTCTCTTTCTGCATCTGCCCTCTCTGCGCCTCTGTAACTGTAACAGCATTTCTACCTATATAGTATAGTTGTGACATCACAACCATACAGAAGTCCTGACAGCTCGTTTAAAGACACAGTTTGTGAATACAGGCTGTGTGCATTTCTCCGTGGATTGAGCATTTTGATACTTTCACAGTATTTACATGGCACCTAGACCTGCTTTATAATCAAAAAGATTATAAAAATCTTATAGAATATGATACTTAGTGTCCTTATCCTGATTTTTTTTAAGTCTATATCTTGAATAATAATCCAAACTTTAAAAATAACTATTTTGTTTAGTTTTCTTCACATAAATGAATAAAACGTTGAGATATAAGTCAACTGTAAGGACCCCTAAACTGACACAAATTAGACCACGGACCCCCATTTGATAAGATTGTGTCCCATCTGATATAATTTTTGCTTTTGGATGTTTTATTACAAGAAAAGGTATGAAAACCATGACCAAAATGTCCTACTTTTTGTTTAAGAAGTTTAAACTGAGATGTTAGGCCTAGATACTACTTATAGGCTCAGCTACATGTAACCGGGTGGTAAATCTAGTAATTTCCACTTCCACTTGGTACAGCTCTCAGAGTTGTTTAAATGTTAATGCATGTGTTGTTTGTTGTTTTCTTTTGAGTGTAACCACAGATTTTCTATATTTCTATACATGGTTTCAGGTGTAACATTGTTTAAGACAAAGTCAAATGTGAAGCAGATTGTCAGGTGGCCGTCACAGTCTCAGGTGTTATTTCGGACTTTGGCCACCAGGTGGCAGCAGGAGTAATATTATTGTGATTCCGCCAGGTGCATCATGGTCTTTCTTTCTGTTTACCTGCAGTAGGACGTAGCAGGTAAATACACACATATCTCGTAAAATATTAATGTACAAATCTTAAAGGGCCTTATCTGACGATATTTTAACGAGATAGTTTGATTTAGGCACTACTGGTATTCATGTCCTGGAGTTTGGGGCGCCATGATAACATTAATGTGCACGTGCACAAAGCCACGCGCTATTGCACTTTGTTACTAGAGGAATGGTAGGCCTACAGTTCTCTTTCTATCTTTGTGGGTTCAAGGTTGTTAAATATATATTTATTTTATGTTTTCTGTCAACTGTCATAAACCACTGCCATATTTTGTTTTCATTGTTCCTTTTTTTTGCATCATTTTGGTGTTAAAAACTGCAGCAAACTGTAAAAGTACATGAGCTGCTCTAACAGGATTCACTAGCTTAATTTGGTCCATAATAACATTAAAGCTGCAAGAACCCCGGAAGTAATTGTGTATGTCCTGTGTACATACATGTCAAAATATCATATGAAAGATTTTTAGCTTTTACTCAGATTTTTATTTTATTTTATTTTTAATCTGTCTATAGAGCTTTGCAAGGTGATGTCACGCCGCAGTGTGCCGTGATGGCTGATGGGAGTGAGGGGCCATGGCGTGCAGCCACCATGGATGTATAATAAAACCTGGATATGGCGCTGTCACTCAGCCTTGCAGCAATTTTTTTTCCCCGTGGCCCTGAAAGCATTTTCTCCATAGACCACCATTGTAAAAGAGACGTCTGTAAAACACCTCAAACTGCAAACAAGGTCGATTATGACTCTTTCTATTCTGAATTTTTAATCCATGGATTTTTTAAATATTTGTAAAACCTTCCTCGAGCCAAGAAAAGTGATTTAAAAATCTGTGACTTCGGCACAATGTAAAGTCTACTCGTGCATATTCAGTGGAAGTAAACCCGGAAGCCTGGAAACTTTTTGGGTGGATGCACCAGGCGAGCAACTCTCATTGAACTGGGATCATTGGGATCCAGTATCCAGGTTTTATAATACATCCATGGACCAGCCTGATCATATACATATATAACTCACAAACAACTATCCTGATTCTATTATGTCCAACCCAAATATCCACATAGCGTCAATCAGATAAAACTTAAACAATTACCTATTAATTATTCATACTACCAACCTTTCCTCATCCCTGCACATCTTCTTAAATGGATTCATATTTGGACTTTGCTGATGTTCCATGTCCACACTGCAGCCTATGAGATGGACAGCCGACCAGCTCCCCAAAAGTGAAGCCAAAACATCTGGATTGCAATAAGCCTCGTCTCCGCCATGTTAAAAAAAAAAAGTCAAAGTACACGTCCAATACATTTTTCCCAAAGGTGGTTTCTGTCATTTGAGGTAGTTTTTATCACATTATCTGTTCAAGTGTTCATGTTTCTGATACATTTCGTTTTAATTAATTTGATGCTATAAAAACAGGGTGAAAGGTCATGATTGTGATTGGGTGGGCGGCTGTATGAGCGGTACTTTGATACCTGGGCTCCACCGTCCGGTCACTACAGCGTAGACTCTGTTGCAAGATTACAAGATGGCAGCACCCGTATCTGGGATGTTTTAGCTTCACTTGTACGGTGGGAGGAAGTGCAGATGCATCGTCCAATATATGGTCCAAACCATTCCACACATTCACCCCACAAACACATACTCTTCATAGTGGTACAAACTGTTCTTTGTTTTTGTTTTTTAAACTTTACTGCATTTAAATTGTATGTGAGGTTGGTTTTAGTCAAGCTGTTCAGATGAATGTCCCACTGGATGGGCCGAGGCCATTCACAGCTCGGGAGGAAAGTACCAGTGACTTGAATCAGATTGGAGCAGCGACCAGGAGCCAGAGTGCAGAGGAGCGGTGTGGAGTGGCAGAACTTCAGTTTAAGATAGTTAAGCTATACTTTTTCCATGTTAGACAGATAGTACTTTATTGTCAGATCGAGTGTGGCATCATCTCAGCAGCTCCATTTACAACATAAACAGACAAACATTTAACATAAGAACAAATAGTTGCATACTGCCGTATGCTTGCTGGAGCTTAGCTTGCTACATTCATCTGGAGGTAGCTAGGTCCTTGCAGAACAAGCCGAGGACACCACAGAGTTCTCTGGTGATGGAGAGAGTCTCTCCCTGGAAGGAAGAGCAGCTTATTAAGATTTCCCTTTGCTGTAACTAAGGGGCCTAGAAAACAGGAAAACAGCCCCAGATCAAAAGTGTGTGTACAGGAACATGCACATATGTGTTTGTATGTAATCAAGATTTAGGACAGGATCAAAAGATGAGTTGAGTAAATGACTTCCTAAAAGGAAACGTGCTTCTCTGTACATGCATTCTATTTATATTAAAGATCTTAATTCATCTTACCTTGTTGGAAGTTTACTTTACTTTATGTTAGTATTATTACATTTACCGCATTAGTATTTATATCAATTGTGGGTAATCTTCTGAACAAAGTCTCTGCACCAGACCAGACTTTCTGGAAGTCCACCGACAGTCGATGATGAGGTTGACTTGATGTGGATCTGGACAGTTGGCCCTCCAGTTTTCATGTAAAGTCTGCAAGACAGTAGTCTCACATAGCCAGACTTATGTCCACAGCACTGTGTCCTCGCTGGGGGAAAGTCTGGATTAAATGCACTTTCATTCCTGGATAGTGAAAAAAACTCCCTGGCCTGTTTGTATTTCCTTAAACCAATCACCCGTTTCGGTGTAACACCTACACAAAAAATATTTTTTGTAGATCTTTACAATCATTCACTGAAAGAAGAGAGAAGGCCTGCCTTATTGCACCATCCAGATCTTCAAAACTTGTAACTTTCAGCAGTAGAGGTTGATAACTCGGAAGGTTGTTGCCGTTGTTGACTTCCTGTCTCCGGGAAATAAGGCTTTATCCAGGCACAGTTCACAGTAAGACTAGCAAGACTGTGACTGCAGGGAAGACCTTCACACTTGTATTGGGATTCAGCCATCTCCATGATGTCACTCATAGGTTTCTTAAGAGCCAGAACAAAGCTCAGTATGGACTCCAGCCACGGAGAAATTAGCTACAGAGACCAAAACCATTTTTGTACCAGGCTGTAAACGTGATTATTTCTGTTGTTAGTTGGACATTTTAACATGGGGGTCTATGGGGATTTACTTGCTTTTGGAGCCTCAAGTGGCCATTGAAGGAACAGCAGCTTTTGGCACTTTAGCTGTGTTTTAATTTTTCTGCCCCAGTGATTGACGCTTGGATTCAGCCAATGAATGTATGTTTGTGTGGTGTAGCCCTGCTGTTATTTCCTGAAGATGATGAATATACAGTAAACATATATTAAACTGTCCATTACATCTCATACTGCATTATATAACATCAGGTGTGGGTATTTCACAGATATCCACATTGGACAAAGAAGTGTTTCAGGCAACAACATTGCTTCCTGTGCATTAGACAAACAACCTATTGAAGAAATAAGATAAAGCGTTGGCTTTAAGTGCTTCTCCCCTGATAACAAAGCACGTATCAGAATGTGCAGGTAGATTTATTGGGGGCAGCCAGTCATGCAGTCGTCCCCCCAGTCGTGTAATGAAGCGAAAATACAAGCCGAGTGGTCAGAGAGGCCCGGGCTAGTTAATGACAGCCGATATCTCCGAGCTCGGCGACGGCGAAGGCTTGAAATATTTGCTCAGGAGACTCGCCGGGGGTTTCAATCTCACTGCAAATCCATTTATATGTTTGGCCGCTGATTTATGGCCTTATTTTAACTGTCTTCTACATGCAAATGCGCGGCGACCGCTAAAGAAATATACATAATGTGATTCTCAGGGTCATCCCTCCAGCCTGTCAAGTTGAGGAGGTAGGTGGCATGTGTGGAAGTGGGGTGCAGGGGGGGTCGTAGGGATTCAAGGAATTATACTTTCCGGGGGGGCGGGGTGAAGGCACAAGGTGGCTGTCCGGCTCCCTGGCCCTCATCTGAATAAAGTCCCCATTAGGCCTTGGGCAGATATTCATCATCCTCTTCCTCACCACTATCATTATCCACACATAGGTTCCATAAGGTGTGCCATACTGGGGGGTACTGGGGGACTGCAATTTAATTACATTTGAAAATGTACGATGGTTTCTATAAATGTATACTTCAGAAGCTTAGTGAGGCTAATAAGTAACTATTTGATTATCTCTATTTCTGTTCAGTGTAATTAGGACTCTATCATGTCTAATTTAGAATTGAATTGATTACAGCTTAAATGTGTGATCCAGCCATTTCTCCTTGTCCAGCTGCACACTGGAGGTCTGCACTTCCTCCTGTCTTAGGAGATAGTGATTTGAAAATGATTCCTGGGCAGGCAATTATGATCATATATCCTGACACGTGAAGAGCAACTTTATTAAAGATATCTGTCATGGCGGCTCCTCCACCAGTCTCCCTGCATGGACATGACAAAGTAGATTCATCAATTAAGGCCCAGCAATTGCATTAGGCGGGGTATTGCCTTTACATTTTCTTTCACATTATTTCACACATTTTTCACACGGTGGTATATGTTAATAAGGCCGCTCCGGCAGGGCTCCCAGTGCCCTGCTGAAGAGTACTGGGCCTCAGACTCCGACACGTCTCCTCTCTCTGCAGATGGAGGGGTGGACAGCTGCTGTTTAGCACGTGTCATTTAGAGATGTGTTACCTAGATACAGAATTAAACTTGATTGGAAACACAATGGCATTTTCATACATGCGTAAATCTGAATTATCATATATCATATTTCCACAGACCGTATGGAAGTTATCTGCCATCAATGTGTCACTTTTCAACAGTATCATCCTGCTTTTGAACACAAAAACTGAATATTGTGTTCAGGTCTTCACTGTGAGGTTTTATCAAGTTTATATCTTAATAATAATCAAACTTTAAAAACAACAATCTAATTTAGTTTTCTTCACAGAAATGAATGAAATGCTGAAATATAGGCCAAGTGTATATGTAAAAAAAATTGTCTTACACCACAAAATCGAGATATATATCAGTGATATACAGTATATACAACATAATGGGGCCATTTTGAAATTAATCTATAAAGGTGCGTTTCCACCCAAACAACTTTTACTAAGAGCTAAGAGTTTCCTTCAGCCCACTGTTATCTGCGTTTCCACTGTGGTACACATTAAAAAAGGAACATAACGGGACTGGAGGCTGCTGGTGGTCGCAGGGGTAAACACTCTGCAGCCTGCAGGTCAGTGTGCACGCCTGTTTCACAGACTGTACATACACATGGAAGCCAAAATATCCCAGATACGGGACCGGCCATCTTGTAATTTTGCAACCAGAGTCTGCGCAGTAGCAACCGGGTGGCATCGAAGTCCCGCCCATACACCTGTCCGACCAATCACGAGTCAATAACAGTTGTCAATCATGAAATTTCAGCCCGTTTTTATAGCATCAAATAAATAATTAAAACTAAACTTAAAAGAAACTTTTACAAACAACTTGAACAAACATCAGTGTGATAAGAATGTTGCATCCACTAACATGGAGGAGGAGGGACTTATGACCTATACTGCAGCCAGCCACCAGGGGGCGGGACTTATGACCTATACTGCAGCCAGCCACCAGGGGGCGGGACTTATGACCTATACTGCAGCAAAGATAGTCAATATAAGAAGATCTGGCGCTACAGGCACCGCCAATGTTAAGAAACGGTACACACTTCTGGTCTCCTAAGTGGCCGCAGTCGCCTCTTCCCGCCATCTCCTCCGCCTCCTTTGGAAGTGAAATCTCGTTGGTGCTGTGGCGATCGCAGACGTTAGAGTGGAGATCTCGCGAGAGTTCGTTGCTGAGACAGAAAAATGTCTCGATCCTGATCTGTCAGTCTGAAAAATGTAATTTTGGTGTCAGGATGTTCAGGAGATATGTGGCTTGTGAAAGCTGGGTTCAATTTTTTTGACTATGGGGCGAAAGGTTGGATCATGTTCACGTTCACTTCATCCATTGGATCAATACATTCAGAACGGCTGCTAGTCTCCTAAAGAGGCGGGCCGTCACTAAACACACGTCACACAGAAACAGGAAGTGACTCCAAAATGGGGGATCTCAGTTTATCCAGAGTCTCTGACTGCAGCCAGCCACCAGGAGGGGATCCAGATGTTTTGGCTTCACTTATGGCGAGCTGTCCGGCTGTCTGTCTTTATATACAATCTATGATCTTTATAGTTTCATCTAACAGCAGCTGAAGCAGCAGCGCTGTGTCTTTGACCAATCAGCAACTATTATATAATAGTAAGATGAAAGATGGTACATTTTTATCTCCTTCAGTACTTTTACTTACAGCTTTCTTTTCTTTATGGGCCACTCATTGACATATGGCCTTATAACAGTGACTTTCGAATTCTACTGCCAATGTTAAAACAAAATAAAAAATAATGATCCACTTATTAGGTTTCTGTTTTTATATTATATTATATTTAAACAATTTGTTGGTCAGATAGTGTCGATGTTTTGTGTCTCAGGATTTCAGTATGATCTTCAGTATTATTTTCCTGGAAGTACTAATGTATTTTTCTGTCCAATGCTTTACCCGGCCAAGCCAAGTCATCCAGATATGGTTCATTTAAATGCAGAATCTCAAAGCAAATCTCTGTTTTTAGCCCTTTCCTTTTTCCCTTTGAGAAATTAACCATTCTATTCACTGCATAAATTTTCAGGTTTTGCCCGTGTGACACTCGGGGGTGTTGAATTTTTTATAGCAAAAAACGGTCTAATAATTGTTGAACAGATGTAAGTGTTGGAGAGTGGGCTCCGTCAGAGCTCATAAAATGGAATTAGCATGTTAACCCTGGCTATGCCTGGGAATGGAGAGGGAGGGGCCACGGCAGGGTAAAGGGAAAGCGGAGGGAGACGCACTGACTGAAATGGACTCCTTGCTTGGGATTAATAAGGCGGACTGGTGCGCCGGGCGGCCGAGGAGGCGAGCAGCCATGGGAGCCAGGAATTGAAATAGGCTCTACGTGATATCCCATAAGCACTGAACATACATGTGCTCTGTATGTATGATAATATTCATCCTTTTCTCCGTGCATGTAATGATCTCAGCCTTCCCCGTCACCCAGGAGTCTCATGACTGAAGTTTGGAGAATGGAAACCTTTGGAGGAAGTATGTGACACTACTACTACTGACCAGAAAAGAAACAGTAAAGATCTTTACACTCACATGCAGATCTCTACTCAGTCCAGGACCACCATACTACATCACAGTCCTGGATTGGCTCCCTGAAACTGGACATTTTAGGTAGTCAGCATCTCATAAAATATGTTGTTAATGGAAGAATATTGAAAATACATATTGATCAGTTGGTAATTCTAGTGACTAATGAGGTGGAGAAAAACTGTTGGTGCAAAGTAGCAAACAAGACCAGTTGTAAACCTAGTATGTAACTGGACCGCGACTCTTGTGTGGCCAGTTTGTGACAGGGATAGTCAGCTGTGGTGTTTATGATGTGAATTCCTGGATATTAAATGTTCATCTGCAGTGGTCGCAGTAATATTTGTTTATTGTTGAACTTTGAACATTTTGAAAGAGCGACAGCCAATGGAGAAGCTGCAACTCCAGTGACGTCATCATGGTTGAACTTCATCACTCACTCAGCAACAGACGGACGGACAGACTTTAACGTTCATATTCCTGGTACCCAGCGTCACTGCGGGCAAGACAAAACAGATGGATAACTCTGGTTTCATGTAACTTGACCATGGTGACTGTAATGAACTGTGGTGCAGACCAACTGATACGAAGTAACTTTGTAAAGCACGTCAAAAAATCATAGTTTACAGTACCATGATGAGTGAAGCTATAAACTATAAATAACACAACAAAGTGGTCAAACTACAATGGTTCAACACACTGCTGTCTGGTCTTTCTTGCCACGTAAAATATTATTTTATCTGTTTTTAATGCACAGTTAGAAATGGGGACATCACCATGAGGGTGGCATTTGTGAATTTGACTGAAAAGACAAACTATGAAATCTGGTTCCGATTTGCCAAACTAAGTTGCTGAACATGGTAAACATTACATGCAAAACATCAGCATGTTAGCATTGTCATTGTAAGCATGCTAGCATGCTGATGTTTAGCACATTTAGCTCAAAGCACCATTATGCTTGAGATCACCGTCACAGAGGAATTACAGCTGGATTTTATGTTCCTTCATTTATCTGCAAAATAATCACCAGGATGATGATAGGGTACGATTTTGATCAGATTCAATTTTAGACATCCCACTAATATCATTTAATTTTGCATGTGTGGACTATGTCTAGAAGTACTTAAATACTTGTATTGTTAGATGTCAATGATCTGCATTGTAAACATTACATAGTAACACCTGTCCCTAGGCTTTGTCTGTGAATGTACTATGTATGAAATGTGTTGTGTAAATAAAGTTGCCTTGACTCTTAATGTAAAGGGGAGTGGATCGAGGGCACGTAGTGAAATTTGGGCGCAACAATAAAAACAATGACTCTCACCAAGAGTCCGTTCCCGTCGTTCACACCGAAGAGCTGCTGAAAAGAATCCGATCGTTCATGAACGTCACATCACTTTCACAGAGATGCTCGTGTGGCTGCAGGTTCGAAGTCTTATTACTTCACACCAATCTTGCATTGTTTGTTTCCACTTCATAGATCACTGAGGATAGTCTAGCATCTGGTGAATTCATCTTTTTCACATATTTGCTATAATCAACTTCATAATTCACTGAGAGGCGGCTTCTGGGAGACCAGTCCTGGATCACTTTGTGGTCTTACATCTCATCAACACCATTGATTTCCCAAAGAATCCCAAAACACAAAACCACATACAAGCAGTAAATATCATCAAACTCAAACTGACTAACTGATCATTGAGATCAAAGTTCAGCCCAGACTCTGAGCATTTCACTTTCCTTCACCCTCATGTCGAGATGTAGTGTGAGAAATATGTTATTTTCAGTTTTTCTCTGTGCTGGTGGCATGGTATTTAAATAAACAAGTGTCTGTGGCTTGAAAATGGATGGTGTTTACAGTCTTTTGGAGTGGATACCGCTGGGTCTCTGGCGTGTTACTGGCATCACTCGACTTGCTTGATCTGGTCCGTCTCTGGAGTCTCCGTCTGGCTGAATAATTTAACACTGACCCGCGCCTCAGTGAACGGGCCTGAAGATTGACCTCAAGATTTGTTTTAACTGCGAGGGCTCAAAGTAAACGCTGCGCGGCTCTCGGCGTGGCATGGAAACTCGTGTGTCCCTCATGTTTATGTAATATTGAACACAGCCCTCTTTTTAACTCTCTAGCCTCCCCGTACTTGCCCCACAATCTCAGATCTACTTTATCTCCTCTGCTGGCCTGTTGTGGGACTTCTGATGCATCACATTCTGGTCCATTTCTGTAGTTTCCTGATTGGTTTCATTTTGTTGTGCTAACTGAGCATCCTATGCTAACAGCTCTGGCCTCATGAAAGGAATACTTTGCCAAATTGATCCCATCCATTCACGCCACCCCACACTTCTTCTTCTTTGAACAATTATGGCACCATTTATTCCCGGCCCCTGAAAGGCCTCGTGTACCTTGATGAAGCCCTTTAATAAAAACCCATTAATACTTTGCATAGCCGTATGATATAAATTCACTAGCTGTTAATTACACGAGCCTGTGAATAATTTAGTCTGAAAATAAATTGATAGCACAGCAGTCCATTGGCGCTGCACAGAAAGACAGGAGCCCCCTTTGATTCAAATGGTGCGTGCATTGTGTTTGCACCTCCCACAGAATACACAATCACCTCTGATGAGCCTAATCATCCCCCTTGTGCTGCTGTATTAGACAAGGGCCATCAAGAGCTAACTGATCCACTGTAACCCATGTATGCAGCTGTGTAGTGACATCATATCAATATTTAAAATCTTTCTTATGCATGTATTCCGCCTTGTCCGACTTCATTAAGGCCATTCCTCATCCCTCAGGCTGGGACACGTTCCCTCCGGAGCGCTCAGATGAAGGCTGGGAAGAGATGCCACCGCTGCTCGCAGCCGTCTCATGTATGTGCTCGCCTGCTAATATCTGTGCCGTTACAAGCAGGAGAGCGCCAATAAGGCTGCATTTACACTGCAGGTCCTGATGCCCAGTTCCGATTTGTTGCCTGTATCCGATTTTTTTGACCGCCTGCTTACATCTACTTTTAAAAGTGACCCATATCTGATATGTGCATTTATGCCGCCTTTTACACTACTACTGCTTAACATTTGAAAAAACCTGCATGTGCATACGAGGGTTTGGCTGCCGACCAGGAAATGGAAATGAAACAAGTCGACAGACGAGAGCAAAATAATAAGAATTCAAGCTGTTGCTTTCCAAAGCTTCTTTAGAGGCGTGCAACATATTGGCAGCATTTTAAGTCAGCGGAGAAGAAGGAGAGCCCTCGGTGCAGCCAATGATCGCTGCTACATCAGAGTTTAACATGGTGGCTAACTGCTAAGCTAGCGGGAGCAGCGCCAGCAGCTGTGTTTATCTTTTCAGCCAAGAGCATGTTGTCCTTTGCACGCCACGTCATTAAAATGCAGCATCGTCGTATTTTCAATGACGTGCGACTCGCAATGACAGGGAATATCCGATCTGTCCACTGAGATGACAGACACCTGGCAGATATCTGATTTATATCGGATTTATTTCCACATATGGATGAGGCCTGAATCGGATCTGAGAATATCCGATCCCATGTGCTTTTTTCCTGCTTACATGTTCATAATACATATC
>JAOVVB010000002.1:1939052-1950795 GCA_028570985.1 Heterobranchus longifilis
CATTCAGTGAAAAGACATTAATAAACCCTGTGAGTTTTATATCCATTGTAGTGTGATGGTCAGTTTGTGCCCTGACCTGCCTTAGCATAGTATAGTATAGTATAATGTAGTATAGTATAGTATAGTATAGTACAGTACAGTATAGTATAGTATACACTTTCTAGAGAAGGTGTAAATAAACACACCATGGGCAAATGTGCGAAAGTATGCAGTAACTCTACTAGTGTATTAGTACACTTGACACTAACAGGATTTCCTGAATTAGGAAGTGACTCATAGAGGTGTGAACACATTTCCTTCAAGGGCCTTGGCGAAACACACCTCATAGTTCATTTATGTGTAGCACGCCTGACAAGAGCTGTCAAAATATCCTATCTGTAAATCCTGGAGTGATACCATGTTCCCCCTTTTCCCTTTAAAAAATCATACACACCACATGAGAGGTGCAGAAATCGTGGGAAGTCGGATGCCCATGCAGGAGCTTCCAAGCTTTTCTAAAAAAGGAAATGAGCGAAAAATTTGAGATCACACAAGACCGGTGATCACAGGAAAACTCGCAATCAATATGATGTGTATAGGAAGTGCTGTAACAAGAAACACTGAGGGCTGGAGGAAATGGAAATGAGTTTGAGTCTGAATTAAGAACAGGTGCATGTGTTAATGAAGAGGCAGAGCAGGGGCGGAGTCAAATGAATTACTCAGGTGAGGGAAATTAGTTGTTTCTCAAAGCAGCTTCTCGAATAAATCAAAACAAAACCGTGAGTGTTTAAAGAGACAAAACATGAAACCGTAACAAGTGACATAAGAAAAAGATTAAAGTGTATAAGAGTGTAAAGATAAAGCATAAAGAAAAAGACAAGCTTTATCATTTCTTTACATTTGTTTGCTAAGTTTTATCATTTCCATTTGGTCCTATTTGAAACCCTGTGTTATGGGTTTAATTGTTCCCTCCTCACTCATAAGGAGAAAAACACCACTAACAAGCTCTGACTCCATAAGGGTATAAGAGGTGGTGAGAGCGCCAGTTCAGGGGACTCAGCGGTCGAGATGGTACAAGGCGTGCTTTGAATGCCACAGTGTGGTTCTATGCTCTTTTGGGCTTCAATCCTGAGGATGGTTTTCGCCGCTGGGTGGCCTGCCCGAGGTCAGCTGCTGATGAACTATCAAAGTTACCTCGGCACGTCCCTCTTAAGTGATGCCCGGCTCTTGAGATTTAGTCGCCTTTAAGATGTTGCTTCTGCCTCGACTTCCATGCCTCCAGTTCTGGTCTTAATACGCCCAAATGGCCGACGAACCTGCGATTGCCTCCTCTATTCCTACTGTACGCTCGCAGCTTCGGGCTGCTGGTGACACAGAGCAGCAGCTGGACACTGCTCTTGACCCGCACATTCTACACTCTTCAATTTTATTGCTATCCTATTTCATCTTAATTCCCCACCTTACCTTTACTTGATTTACTATTATTATTATTATTATTATTATTATTATTGTTGTTGTTGTTATTTAATAAACTCACACTATTTTTGATGAATATCTTACATTAAAAGACAGACAGACAGACAGACAGACAGTCAGGCAGACAGACAAATGACAAAGATGTTTATAGATAGATAGACATTAACTGACATGCAGAAAGACATCGAGAGATAGAAAGACAGACCTACAGGCAGACACAGACAGACATTTATATAGACCTTAACAGATGGATTAATAAATAGATACTTAATTATTAATTTCAAGTGAAAAAATATAACACATTGAATCCATGAAACTATAAATGGATTAAAAATTAAACTGTAAGTTTTATGGTAAAATGTGTAATTGTTGACAAATTGTTTCAGTATAAGTGGAATAAAACATTAACAAAATAGTTAACACTTGCGCTTGTCACATCATTGATTTTTTTTATTTTTATTTTACAAAAGCGTCGTGTCCTGGGGGGCGGGGTGGGGGTGTCGGGGTGTCGTCCTATTGATAATGATATGCAGCGCCATGTAAGAATTCATGTAAATGAAAACACCGGTCCGAATCTCGGTTTAATTTTAACCTGCTTGGTTTCTCCGTCTAGCCTCTCTGATCACGGCATTGCTCTTAAACAGGAACTGGCTTTTTAACCAGATGGTCCTGCTTTAATATCGCTAATAAATTCAGCACTGAGCGCCACGCCGTCTTCGCTACACAATTGTACTCTGTCACTGATGGCCAACATGCATATGGTTCCCAGATTACAAATAACTGGCAAGAAGAAGAAGAAGAAAAAAAAAAACTTGCATTACAAAAACAAACAAAATATTACTGTGCAACTGATTTTTTTTTTCTTTTTTTTTTTTTTTCCCAGCTTGGGTTGTCTCGTGTGAACACCCCTCATTTTTTTCGGTCTGTCATAGGGGGATTACAACACTGCTGAATTAGCAGGATGGGCATATTAGGCCGAAAATGTGAGCAGAAGTGATATGTGTGAAAAAAAAAAAAGTTTTCAGACAGGAGGGAAAAGGATGGAGAGAGAAGGAGAGAGAGAGAGAGAGAGAGAGAGAGAGAGAGAGACCGAGTCTGTAGCACATTTTCACACAGACACATTGAACACCCACAGCCTTCTGCTCGCTCTATTTATAATTAGGCTTCTAGCACCAGTAATGGAAGAATCGTAACACCCTTGGCTCTTCTTCTGCAACTTTTTTCCTCTTTCTCTTTTTCAGGATACACTTTTCCTCGTCTCGTGCCTCTTGTGCCGTTGCTCTCTCGCTACATTTTTCCCTTCACATGCACACTGTTTTGACCACAGAAGTCATGAGCACACATATGACCAAATAAGACACTGTGACTTGAGAAATGAATGTGGTTTGTGGTTTGGAGGGGCTCCACAGGCTCTCTCTCTCTCTTTCTCTGTGTGTGTGTGTGTGTGTGTGTGTGTGTGTGTGTGTAGAGACAAGAGGGGTACTGGCTGTCCTAACTGACGAGAAAGTCCTGCTTTTAATCAGGGACAGATAATGAGTGCCATACGCCACCGCCACTCTCATGCCGCTGACCTCTTTTCTCTCTCTCTTTCTCTCTCTCTCTCTCTCTCCTCCTGTGCATCGACAGTCTCTTTTTCTTCCTTCCCTACCGCTTCTGTAGCGTGTGTTTAGATTACATCTGCTCCAGTGGAAGAAAGACTCCTTGCTTCACAGTTTACACTTCTAATGTACGTGTAAGCATTACGACACTGCGTATTTAAAGCGTCTGAAGCCTGGCTGTAATTTATACTCTTATGCTTCACGCGGCACGGGTACGTACAGTACCACCCAGCGAGGTCTAAGTCATTTCCAAAACCAAACACGAGCCTCTTGCAAAAATGTTATGTTTGTCAGGGCTACATACAGAAGCGATGGAAGGGAAGAAGGGTGTAACCGCCGCCGTCAGACTGTACGTAACGTAATGTAATGTTATGATCTTCCAAGGAGTGTCTCTTACGCTAATCCTCTGAAGGGTGGTCCAAATTAATCCACTACACTTTTTTTTTTTTTCCTTACACTCCCATGATAAATCTGTTTATTGTTGCCTGGTTTTCATATCTAGGTTTAACAAGCAACATTTCTGTTTCAAATACTGTACAAATGATGATGCATTTTAAAGGAGGAATAAGTGATTTTGTTTCTGAAACATCTCACCAAATTCGGCAAATATCTCCTTATAGTCTGCGAGCTGTCCATTCCTGGTGTAGGATGAAAGAAAAATCATGTTCGCACACAATCCTAAAAGGGAAACTAAATTAAAGTAAAAAATAAAAAAAATAAATAAAAAAATAAATAAATAAATAACATGCTGCAGACCGTGCCACACCACAGTGTTCCAGCCAATCGGTGTTCAAGCCTGCCGACAAACCTATGCTATTTTTTATCAATCTGAAATATTGGTCAGCTAGCCGAGTTGTTAGTGACGGCCTTTCCGACAAACACAGCCATAAATTTGTGGGCGGAGCTTCATTCAGCGCTCTGTCAGCTTGTCCAGTATGAGCTGGATCAAGTGCTATTCTTTAACCTCCTGAATAATGTATCGGGAAGCCAATGATTAATATTGCAGCGCTAAGATTACACTCTTAGCAATAGATCGACAGCATCCTTGCCATCTTCTCACTTCTAGATCGTCATATCAATATCATTCCATTATAGCGCCCACTATTAAATATAGACTTCATTAAATGCAGATAAAGTTTCCCAGTCGTGGCATAATGAGGAAATTATATGTTAGCTCAAGAGTGTGGGATAATTGTGTGTGTGTGTGTGTGTGTGTGTGTGTGTGTGTGTGTGTGTCTCTCTCTCTCTCTCTTTCTCATATATCATGTCAAGGCATTTGGCAATAACAGGTTTCAAGATTTCATACGCATGTAAATTATGTTATGTAATATAACACCGTACTGAAACATTTTAGTTTAAATGAAAAGTAGTACATTAACTGATTACAAAGAAACCACTGTGTAGAACGTGTGTGTAAAGAATCAGCATTGATGTTTGACTCACTCTGAAAGTTGCAACTGAGAAAATGTTTCAGTAAGAATCTTGGTTGGAAGTAAACTTTAGTGAAGTGTTCAGAGTTGGGTGACCTCCTGTTACATATCATGATACTTTTTATCTCATTGTAATTCTAAACATTTAGATACTGTATATACACAACTATGGTATCAATCGTATATAGACTGTCTATTCGATTTGATCATATTTTAGGCCATTATGATTTTCTCTTCATTTCAATTCTCTACTACTACTAAGGTTTATTGTCTGATTATAGCTAAAAATTAACTAAAATGATCTAATAAACATTAAAAACCTGTGTAAGTTCTCATAATCTTCTATTTTTACTGCCAATCTTCTGCTCCACACTCCAGTCCAGTAGGCTGGTGCTATTATAAATTCAGAAGAAAAAGAAGCAATACTCTTGCATAACTTGAGTATTTGCAGAAGAAGACAAGTGGTTTGTACTTTATACAAAATGTGTGATATGTTTTAAAGGAATTCATCAATTTCAGACCTTTAGCATTTAAATTTTAAAGTTTATAAAAAAAGAAAGTGTGGATCGATTCTGTACTGAAAATTGAACAACAAAATATTGGTGGAATTGGGTAACCAAGTAAATAAAATTTTTTTATAGACATGATCATTATTTTTAAGAGAGCTTTTAAAAGAAAAATGGGCCTTTTACGTGTTTACACACATTTACATGAAGCGGAGGTGGTTGCAGACATTGACAAAACACACACACACACATACACACACACACACACACACACACAGACTATATTACTTTGACTTAAAGACTACCACAAGTTCAGTATTTTTAATACTCAAGAACATTTTAAGGTGAGTATTTTTGTACTTTTACTCAAGTAGAAATTTAAATGGAGGACATCTACTTTTACTTAAGTGATATTTTACCTAGAGCGGCTCTACTTTTTGTGTACTTTCCCCCTCTTAAAACTGCTACTTTTTCAAACAGTTAAATAAATTACCAAATGTATTCTTTTGCTTCAATGTGGTACAATTGCTGAGATGAAGTCTGCAAATTTGTGTTAAAATCTCAAAAAATAAACGCTCACCGCATGATTTCCCCACGAACAAGTTGTCGAGAAAATGGGCGATTTTAATCCAATCTGTATGTAATCACATTTGCAAAAAATGGCTGTGGTGATCATTCGCTGTCACAAGCTTTCACACACTTTATACGAAATCACCGGGACAAAAAAATCTTTCAATAAAATGCTAAAACTTTCTATTTGACTGAGACTCATGCAAATGAGAAGCGCATTTTAATTCCAGAAGTATAAAGGTGGGGGGAAGCTCCAGATCTGACCATGTATTACAGACAGACTCACTGATCACTTCCAGCTCCTGACCCGTACAGTTTTATGCAGCTTGCTTTAAAAAAAAAAAAAAAAAAAAAAAAAGGCACAGCACATCTAACAAGTTTGGTCATGCAGGAAATTCGCTCTTGTCTGTTCTTCTTTTAGAAGCAGCCTCTTTTTTTTCTCACCCGGCACTAAAATATGTGCCTTTAAAAACTGTGTGAAATAACTTTCACTCTCTAGCCCCTAATCAACATGCCATGAAAACAGATCAGAGCCTCGCCAAGCAGCTACTCCTCAGACGATTCACATGTGTGCTTTGACTTCTCATATAGCTAGTTCTTGAACTTATCTGGAGATATTAAACACGTAAACAAATTGCTGCTTCTCCGGCAGCTTTTACCAACAACCGAATACACTGATGTGGAGGGTTTTTTTTTTTTTTAAACCAAGCTGCACAAAACTGTACGAAAATCTTTATGTAGTCAAATTATCTTGATTATTATCTACATCATTGTTTTAGTAGACAACACAGATATCGAAGGCCACTCTGATTTAGAGATAAATTACTAAATTGTTAGCAAATCATCTTATACTTTTAAGAAGACCTTATCTTAAAATCTCAAAGTAAAATTGTTAATCTTACCTTCTTGAAAAATAATGGGCCATCACATACGAGAGTTCGAAACATTTTGTCCCTTTTGACATTGCCATTTGTCCCAAAAATCATGGCCTTTGACATTTTTAATTATTTTATTCTATTTTATTTTATTACTTTTTTATTTATCCTGCTAATCATTGTTTAAATTAAATTTAATCATTTTGATTTATCAAAATCTATTTTCTATTTTAAGTGGGGAGCCAATGGTTTGTAGGCACACTTGTAGAATTATGTTTTCTTTTGCTTTTTATTGTTTTGATTGATTGATTGATGGGTGGTGGCCAAATTAAGAAAAAAAGTGAAATTCAAAGTTTTAATGATATTCTCAAATTAAAAAATAATGACAATCAAATTAATAAGATTAATTTGCTATTTTATGCAAAGAAATTGCACAACAATCAATACTTAGTATGAAATCATTTGTTCTTGTTCTTCAAAACCTGCTGGACCTGGCTGGGCATAGAGTAAAAAAAAAACAACAACATCTGCAGTCCTCTGGTGTCACTCACTCAATCCACGACCTACATGATCGCTTCCTGAAGATCATCCACGTAAGACGGTTTCCTGACTGCTACTGCCTTCATCACCACTGTCCAACAGTTTTCTATTGGGTTTAGGTCTGGAGCTGATCCGGAAGAAGGCTTTTAGCAGTTTTTCAGTTAATTAGCACACCCCTTCAGCCAGATAGAGACAACTATGATACATGGCGTGTACTGTAGGTTGTCTTAATACTTTTGGCCTCCACTGTAGCTGAGAAAACATTTGATGTGATATTAAATGCCTACTTATATGTTTAAAATTAAAAAGAAATCTTCAAGCCTCTTGGGACTTTATGTAGCTATCGTGTCGAATCATGAGCATTAACCTAAAACACAATTTTATCAAACAATTAAAACATGTTCAACAGGAATTTAAAACACATAAAATAAATACTTACTCTGGATTTAATGCAGACAAATAACGCACCCTGTACATATAATAAACAATGCATGGAATGCACTAAAGCGGCAGCACTTTTATATTAAAAAGCCACATCATAAGCCTCGAGCTCCATATGTGAAAACATAATTACAGCCCAGTGTAATGCTTTCATTTTTTATTAGGCGCGGTGTTCAATAGGTTCTGAAGGGAGCGTAACTAGACGGTGCCTCCACTTAAAGCGGATTCTCGCTGTGCGCTCGCTTCTAAGAGCTGCTTTATTCCTGCGAGCCTTTTTCAAACTTTCATCACACTTTCTTTAACATCTTTACCTCCTGAGCTGCTAATAAGCCTCGCTGGTTTAAGTGGGGGAGCAGGGATCATTTTGAATGTTCTTAATACATTCAGAGTTTTTTTTTTTTTCCATTCTGATACTTTGGATGCTGTTTCTGACACCGCAGGTCTGAAACCTGGAGAACGAAGCTATTGTTGTAGTTGTAGAATATATCCGTGTACGCATGTTCTGCATTTGAGATTAGCATATGAGTAAGGCATAAAACACAGAGGGGCGTGCTTTTGCAGAAAAATGATCAACGACGGCAATGCTGTGATGAAGTAACTGTTACCGCCCCAAATTTGATGAACTAATAATCTGCTCTTTTATTAACACAGCCGACACCGGTATGAGTTCATCTGCACCACGAGAGGACGAAATCATGAGTTAGGAACGCCAATTAAAACATCTGATGTGCATTTAAGCAGACAGTCTGGAGTCTGGTTGGTTGCTTTGTCTGGAGAAACACACAACCCCAACGCCAACAGAAGTCCTGAATAGGTTATAACGAGGCTGGGGATTACTTGGGGATCGTGTCCTGAGTGTCCTGGAAGACACTTTTCTTTCTATATAAAGGACAACTGAAGAACAGAAAGCACAAATGAAAGAAGTTTTCAAATCCAGTAGTAGACTTGTTTTGATACAGGCTGTGAGGCTCGCTTCATGCAATGAAATGCAGCGATGGTTTAAGCTCTCTAGACGATTGATGTTTCAACCACCTTGTCGGGGAATATCCTATTAAATTGAAGCAAGCAATTTATCATGTATTAGCCTAGCACTTATTACTGTAGATACTGGTTAGCAAACTAGTTAGCGCTTAAACTTTTATCATTTAATTTACAAACTGTCTAAAACAAATTAGTTATCATTCATTTGTAACCACCTTCAATTTTTGCGATTGGTGTCATAGAGTGCGTCATGATCGCATCTTCTTAGCTCTTGTCTTATGCTCATTCATTCATTCATTCATTCATTCATTCATCTTCTAAACCACTTATCCTGTAAAGAGTCGCGGGTTCCCTGGAGGCTACTGCAGCAGACTTTGGGCACAAGACGGGGTACACCCTGGACATGGTGCCAATCTCAGGGCACACACACAATAATTTGAGAATGCCAATTAGCATAATCTGTATGTCTTTGGACTGTGGGAGGAAACCGGAGTACCTGGAGGAAAGCCACCAAGCACAAGGAGAACATGCAACCTCCATGCATACAGACCCGAGGTGGGAATCAAGCCCTTCACCCTGGAGGTGCAAGGTGACACTGCTGACCACACCTATTCTGATGTTAATTTACTAAACATTAAAATTTTATAAACTGCACAGTTTTTATGCTTTTTCACTCAACTTATCCCCTCTGATCCAGAACAACCAATCCAACTCTGGTCCTTGCAGCAAAAGTTTTTTTTTACGTTTCTGATACCGTATGTGGCTCAGATTTGTCGCTGCACGACAGAGACAAAGCAGTAAAAACAGCCACCTATACATCGCTGTTACAATTTACAGGAGCCTCCCGATGATCTGCTGGCAGCCAGTGGCTGGAAATTTCAACAGGAACTAATGGAAGTGTCGTGATTCGGTACAGAAGGGAGAAAGACAAAGCACGGCCTGATCACGTCTATTTAAAGCAGCTGCTCGGATTTGGTCAGAGCTCGAGTGACATCATAGGCTCGGTGTCGATTAATCAGAAACATTATGTCGCTCTCTGAGTAAACACGAGTGGCCAAGAAAGACAGTTATTGTTCCTCAGAATTTTACCCGAGGAGCACGTTTGGTTCCAATTAGGTCAGGGAGCGGAGAGAGGAGGGAGCTGGAGTATATGCATTATCACTCTGATCCCTTTCTCTGTCTCTCTCTCTCTCTCTTACTCTTTGTCAGTGTATCTCTCTCTGTATCCCTATATGTCCTTTTCTCGCATCCCTGCCAAGCAGCATTTTTGCCTCTGAGCATGAAATTGCATTTGAATGGTGACCCACAAGATCACACAATGAAAGAGACTTTGTAGGAGGTTTAGATTTCTCTCTCTCTCTCTCTCTCTCTCTCTCTCTCACACACACACACACACACACACACCATACATTTTCTCTATGCCTTTCTCATTCATAAAAAAAAAAAAATGTATTCACGTATATATTGATTTTTTTTTTCAAATGTATTACAAGAATAATAAAGTATACTTGAAGAAAAGCACACTAGGCATCAAGTAGACTGTTATGTTATTTTAATATTCTGCCATTTCCAGGTACACTTGAAGATAAGAAATCTCCGGGCTACAGTAAGTAAACAATTTATTTTGAAGATTAGAAAAATATCTCCTGGTCTGGGATGCTTTTCTGCTCATCATGTTTGTCACGTGAGGTGATCTGGGTGACTATTGCTTTCTTGTCAGACTCTCTCTCTGTCTCTCTCTCTCTCTCGCCTAACCTGCAGGTATTATCCTGCCACCAAATGATTCCTAATAAAGTGGCCAGGCATATGTGTATATGCTTTAAAAAAAAATAAATAAATAAATTCTATATAGCAGTATGTTCTTAAATGTTTTATCCTAGAGCAAGTTGGCCATAATTTACTATTTAATAGCTGGCAACACATCTAACTTTTATTCATTTACAGTTACATTTAAGTTTGTATCACTTATGTTTGAACATCTATAAATTTTTATTCACCAATTTCTTTCTCTCTCTCTCTCTCTCTCTCTGCACAACCAGCTTAGTCTGAAACACAAGTTATGCTCTGATTCGGACAAAGTGCTAACACTGGAGATTCCTTCATTCACCTTCATCATCCTCTATGATCCTGTGTAAAGGGTTGCAGGGGCTTGCAGCCTTTTCGAGGAGGACTTAGGGCATGAGGCGATGGACAGCGTGCCGATCCATCTCAGGATTTGCCTAATCTGCATGTCTTTGGACTGTGGGAGGAAACCAGAGTACCCAGATGAAACTCTCTAAGCACGGGGAGGATACGTAAACACCATGCACACAGACCGAGTCGGGAATCAAACCCTGAACCCTGGTGATAGTTCTAACCACTATGCCACCGAGCCACCGGAGATTCCTTCCACGAATGTTAAATAAAAGTTCCCTGACCGTAAACGTCACTGATCAGGGAGTTTTAAATGTGTTCACATGTACATTCATATCTGTGCTGCTGGTTTGTGAAAACGAACTAGTACTATATTGGCCTAGTTGGTTTTATCTTTAAACTGCTGCACATCAGGATTTACACTCAGGTTTATTCTGGCTGTGGTTTCATGAGTGTCGTTGACTCGCTTTCACAGCTTCGTTATGGCCTTTAAAACTCGCCGTGGTCGCAGCGAGGCTGCAGAAAGCGCAGCGCCAATACGGAGCTCATTATACATGACATGTACAACACGCGCTTGTAATCTACACCAGGCTCGTGACAGCAGTAATAAGCAGTTTTGTATTGTGACAACACGACGAGGTTTGCTTCGACGGAGTCACGTGGCAAACATACTCACCAAAAAAACGTGGTCACAGTAAAAACCACCAGAGTGTTTTTTTTTAATGATATGTTCTTCTGTTGGATTTAGGGCCCTGACACGGCAGGCTGACTTTCAGCTGTTGGATGTGTTTGAGGGTCAATGGCTGAGTGTTGTTCATAACTTTCACTAGACCAATTTATCGCATGTTAAATCAGGTTGGTCGTGGTTCAAAGAGAGAGAGAGAGAGAGAGAGAGAGCAAGAGAGAGAGAGAAAGAAAGAGAAAGAAAAAGAGAGAACTCTGATTGCCTGTTCTGATAATGAATCCTTACAGAGGAAGAGAAATGCATTTAGTAAAGGAAACTTTTATTGTTAGTGCAAACAGCGTATCTTTGTATTTTGACTGATTTAAACAGTGGTGTGAAATTGGTAGCTACTTTTTGGTAGTTACAGTACTGTGTAGAATGTTTTGAGCACCTCCCCCTTGTTTTGTTTTTTTTCATATTAAAAGAAATTGAATGATGTTGATTTAATGAAAGAAATGGGAACAAATATTTCACTATCATGTAAAAATCT
>JAOVVB010000002.1:1989582-2005268 GCA_028570985.1 Heterobranchus longifilis
ATGGGGGGGCCCCCCAGGGACGGGGCTATGACTAATATGGGGGAGAAAATTGGAACCCCCCCCCCCCCCCCCAAAAAAAAAGAACATAGTGAACTCAAACCAGTTGAATAACTACATATAGTTGTATAACTTATGGCAATGTGTGATAAATCCCCCTTTTCAGCTTGTGGGATTTGTTTAAAACGTGATTAGCATTGCTATAATGCATTAATTAAATTCACTCCAAGAGCTGTCTGTTTTCAAGCCTTGTTTTGGTCCTATACAGTAATTGGTGTGTTTTTGGATTGTTGCGCAAGTACCCAGAATTAACCTTGGTTCATGGTGTTCGCTGTTTTTTTTCATTCTAGTATTATTACTACTGCTAAGCCCAGGTTGATGTGGTCTGCTTGTGTTTCGACCCCTGCCAAATTATAGACATTTGATTGTTGGCTTTTACATATTTATGTCCTGCCTGATCCACATACACTTACAATGTCACCTCATTAGAAAACTGCAGAATGAAAACATACACGCAAATATAATAGCTAAAGTCACAGCTTTTAGTGCTGAAAAAGATAAGTGTGGTTGTGCTAAGTGTTGGGAAAACAGTGAAGACCAACGATGTATGGAGTAGGAGGAGTCAGTAATTTAAAGTTTAATTTAAAGCCACTTCAGTTTTAAATGAGATCCATCTCAGTCTACACACGTTTTTGTAAAACACAACTAGCAACGGCAACCTTTTCAAATTCGTACTTGTTATGAGTGGTCTTAATTGGGATAACTGTTTAAATCTTACTCATAAATATGTAAAGACAGACGTGTTTTCAGTATGCTAAACTTGCCTCTGGGTTTCTTCTACATTTTATGTGTCTGAATATCAAATGATAGATATTAAATATGAAATGAATATCAAATGTAAAGTGCACTGTTTTGTGTATTTTTAAAATTTTTTATTAAAAGTTTCATTATTACTCATCTCTTATTTCAACCATCATAATTCAAACATGATGACGTGTGCTGTGGTATAAAAATGAACCATAATGGGATAGTGTGATGCAGCCTGGCAGAAGAAGATTCCATCATAAATGTGATAATTTTACTGTAAGAGTGCATTGTGAAGTCACAAATTACTCTTATAACACAACAATTCGTTAAAAATAACTGTTTTTATTAATAAAGAATGATATGTCATGACATTTATAGTTATGTGTCAGTTCAAATATAAATTTACTGATGTGGATTGTCCAAAAGTTTCTCTTGCCACTTACAAAATAACACCAGCCTGTCTTTTTTTACTCTCTTGACATTATTAGAACTAAAAAGGGAGTTTGTTTTCTTAACACAAGACAGGATTGCGAATGAAGACTTCTTCTATACTATGGTAAATAAACATCTCTTTACAGAAAATATCAAGAAAAATAAAAAAATTTTCGTTCAAATTCTCATCAACTTTACCAAATGGTCTTGGACTCATTACAGGTAAGCCTGCTTCATGGGTCTCTGTCAAGAGCCCGGCAGTCCCAAGGTTAGGGCTCAGGACAGGGGAGGTAACTTTATGGACAGGGTTAGGGCTCAAGACAGTAGAGGTGGCCTTGCGGGTCTGTGGTAAGAGCCCGACTTAAAGCCATTGGGTTCTTTTCAGAGAGGCTGCTTTTTGGCCTGCAGCCTGGCTAGGGTTTGGCAGGGATTGAGCAGGGCATGGCTGAGTAGACCGCCACAGGGCATTATGCTTCATTCATAAGCTGGTTTTATGATCTGTCAGGGTTTGAAAAAGTCGAAGATACAGGTATAGGCTTTCCTTTATTAAACATTGTGAAGTCAATTTGAACAACCAGATAAAGGGACTAGTCTAGGAACTGTGCAAAATGGGCTAAAGGCTAAGCACAGGCTTGATAAGGATACTACACGGTAAACTAAATGAAGCACGGAACTTAAATAGCAAACCCTGTTAGCATAAACACAAATCGAGTGTAATAAATAGAACTTTAACAGGAGACAAGAAGAACAAAAATGGAAGTAACATAACAGTCAACTAAGACCTTAAGACCTTAAGAAGACACAGTGACTTCTGAAACCTGTAGGCCAAAATCTATCATATTTTATAATTGAACTCACTGAATTGATTTATGATCATACAATCTGGTATCACCCAAATGAGGATGGGTTTCCTTTTAAGTTTGGTTCCTCACAAGTTTCCTGTGTTTGGTGTTGTTTAGCATCTGAACCAAATAGTATTTACTTTGCAAGAATTTGACCCCAGGGCAAATCTAATTGTTACTCTTCCTTAAGACTATGAACAATCACTGACCCAGAAAATATTTATTTACATTTACTGGCTGTAGGCAGATGAATCAAATCTAGTGAACATCCAGCTGCAAGAACTTTCTCTGTAGATCTAAGCTAGTCATTAAACAGAACATATTGTTTCTCAAGGCTCTTTTGCCCTGGTTTTGTTTTTCTGACTCTGATATGGTTAGGTGAGCTTAAAGAAACATACATCATATTACACCCTGAGACATGATATATATCTTTTTAAAAAATGAATATTCGGATAAGTTAAGCTTCCCCTGCAGATAGAGGTTATGTGCACATTTATGTGAGTGTTCTGTGTATTGTGTGCATATCAGCATCTTTTTTTCTACATATACATATTTTCCTCCTACAATACTTACTGATTATTCTAAGTAAACACAAAAAACACAGAAAAACACATCCGCTTCCAGTCAAATTAAGAGGAATTCAAATAAATGATCATTAAATTAATCACAAACGATCGTATTCAGAGTCGAGCTGGTATATTGAAGATTTAATACTAGCATTGCTCACATCAGTATTCAAACCTGGTGTGTCTTAGTTGTGTGTGATTCTGAAGTTAAGTGCATTTTTCTTGAGTGAAGAAATGTCAACACTAAAACATATGCTTTGTGTAAGTTGAATACCATTATAATTGAATATACAGCAAAAATAATACACCTAACATAGCCACCTAGCCACCTAACATAAAAGAATATATATATATATATATATATATATATATATATATATTTCCCTGGTGGTGTTTAGGCTTGTGATTGATTCAAAGTTGTAGTCTTAGTTCCTGTTTGGTCAGCTTTTCTTGTGTCATCAGAGGTGTCCCACATTTGTCCATGTTAGGTTATATCCTGTTTTCCATACACACCGATCAGTCATAACATTCATATCACTGCCAGGTGAATTGAACATTGATTATTAAAATTATAATCAAGTAAACTGGTGGCTCAGCAATCCCACACAAAGGACCAATGCAGCACAAATTACATTTGCATTTGGCAGACCCTTGTCCAGAGTGACTTACAATTTTTTTAATCTAATTATACATTTAAACAGTTAGGAAGGTCCTTGCTTAAGGGCTCAACAGTGGCAACTTGGTGATGTTGGTAAACCTGGGACCTTCCGATCAGTAGTCCAATGCTTTAACCACTGAGCTACCCCATCTCAAATCATAAAAAACAGTCATTGCTGACTATTACAGAAAAGTATCAGACCACCCAGTACATTACAGCTTTTCATGTATGGGGCTTAGCAAACAAAGAGTTCAAGGTATGCGTTCTTTGGGGGGGGGAGCGGTCCTGTAAAGTATGCGTTCTTCAGATTGATTGTCACAAACCAATCCCTTGGTTGGATTTGAGAAACAATCACTTTGACAGTCAACATTTTGAACCTGTCTTTTTTTTGGATAGCGGTTCAGCCCGCGAAGATCTAAAATCGGACGCAGCCCCCCCGTTCCTCTTGGGAACCAAGAAATACCGACTGTAGTAGCCTGACTCTCTGTCTGGTAGAGGAACATGTTCTATGGCCCCTTTTTCCAGCAACGTCTGTAACTCCAGAGTCAGCAGATGCGCCCTTTCCGGTTTAACGGAAGTGGAGACCACGCCGTTGAAACGCGGAGGGCGATGTGAGCACTGGATCCTGTAGCTCTCACTACAGTGCTTAGTACCCAAGGAGATATACTTGGCAGTAGCTTCCACGCAGAAAGTTTCTCCGAAAGTCTTAGCGATTAGACAGGGGGGTGTTAGATGTTCGTCATCCTGAAACATGTCAGGAAAGACCGAAAAACTAACATTTCTTGGAGACCGGTGTTGCCCTAAACAGCAGTGGTGGCAGAGCAAGAACACCGACCTCCTGGGGGTGCCAGGGAGAACACTTCATCCTTGAGAAGAATCCAACCTGCCCCTCCCCGGGGGGAGCCACCCCCATGGTCCTGGGCGAATGAGCCTCAGGACTTCTTCATGAACACGACAGTACGTAGGTCCGACTCCTTTGAGGCGGATTGCGAAGCGTGGCGCGCCGCACCCCAGTCTTACGAGGGGGTGTCCGGCTCATAACACTCTCTTTCTGTGCTTCACGCCTCGCGAGAGTCAGACCCGGTCGGGAGCACGGCTCTCGAGCACTGCGGGGAAAGGAATTTCCCGAAAGCTTGGTCATATATTTTCGCCTCCCGAACCTAGTGGCGACAGAGTAAACGGCGTCGCCAAACAGGCCGGAAGGCGAGATGGGGGCATCAAGGGGGAACGCACGATCCTCATCCTTGATTCCCGTGAGATTTAGCCACAGGTAACTTTCCGCGAAACACCATCGCAGCTATAAAAACGGCCAATAGCACGGGCCGTCTGCTTTGTTGCACAAAGAGACAGGTCTGTGGCTCGGCAGTGCTCAAGTCTTTCAGCAGGTCAGCCTGGTAAGCCTGCAAAACCACCATGGTGTGCAGTAGAGCACCAGCCTGATCAGCTGCCTGAAAGCTTTTCCCCACCAGGGAAGATGTCAGTCTACGCGGCTTGGTGGGGAGTCTGTGCTTTTTCAGGGAGGATGATGTCCCAGGAGAGAGATAGCCCGCAAGCGTCTCTTCTATCTGGAACATCATCATATAACCGCGCCTTCGCATCAACGATATTCTAATAAATCGAAGTTGATGGCACAAATAACATGGGATGAATAAGGCTATTCCATGAAAGAGTTAAAAAATTAGTGTAACTAATTAGGGCATCATATAGAGTAATGAAATAAGTTTTTACTCTCAGAACTGTGTTCTGTTATTGTGCACAATCAAAGGTCCCAGTATGATTTTTTGTTTTTCCAAACACTTAGACACTTAGCATTGCTTGTATATCGCCACCCAGAAGAGAGTGGAGGAGTCGCCTCTGGCTCTTTCGTTGCAGATCTAAAGCTCCATCTGGATTTGTGTAAAGCTGCTATGTGATAGTATCTATTGTTACAAATGAATTGAATTAAATCGTTAAAGCCAGGTGCTTTACATCTGGACCAGATCGCCGGAAAAGAACCAAGGACACGTTTGTGCTTCACCTTTAATCACATCCACGTTTAAGGTTTAAAACTTTTGAACTAAACTCTAAAGTAAAGTGTTCCCTGGTTCCTCGTCCCGTCCTCCAGACTGCTATGCAGTCAGACTTAGCATTTCCTCAGACTCTTTATTTAATTAGAGTGATTTAATGTGTTAGAAAAAAAACGTCCACCGAGACTCCAGACAGATCTTCTCACATTTCCAGGCTCTATGTGAGCGAGCTCTTCGTAGCGCGACTGCGTCTTCTTACGGCTTTAAACACCAGGTGACTTGCAGGGGCGGCGGAGGTGAGAAGGGCTCGGCCTGGAAACACAGGATGATAGCCTGCCGAGAGAGCGGAGTAGCGGCCCGGTCGTGATTAGCGCCCGTCTGTAATGCTCGCACTTTGACGAGACACCTCTTCTACTGCCGCTGGTAACAAATGCAGGTGTTTAATTTAGAAATTAAAAGGGTGTGAAAGTTCATAAGTATGTTAATGCTTAGAGGACTGGCTGGAGAAGTGAAAAAAAAAAAAGAAAGGAAAAAGGTCTGGGATTTTTGTAGAGCTACAAAAAGAATCATCGTGTTAAAGGAGGTGAGAAAAGGGGCATCATTAGCATGCAAACCGAGCGTGGCTTTAACAGTGCAGTGTAGCTTTTTGCAGAAATATTAATAAAGCTACAGTATTTAACATCACGCGCTCAGTGCAAGCGTCCAGGTTTCACACTTAACAGAGTGTGGGTGAGGTCTTAGGACTCTAATATGGCCAGAGACTGTTTCATCTGTCTGTCTGCACATCTGTTGAAGTTACTGCAGAATTTAGAAGTAAATACTGTATTGATCTAAGAATATTTGATAGCATTAGTATATAACTACAGTATACAAAATGTCCTGAAAAACACATGTGGGGCGTTCAAGTCAAATAGGGACTTCAGATACTTTTTATACTTTTATTTTTCTATATAATCTCCTGCTACACTAATGCACTTATCCCAGTTTTTCACCATGGTTTGGATACCTTCAAGGTAGAACGTTTTCTCAGTACGCCGAAACCATGATCTGACTGCCTTTCTAACACACTGGCCTCCCAGGATCCCCTTTGATGGCGCAATTTGTGGAAATCTCATTGGTCGAGGTTCAGAACTGTACAGGGGATCTTGTAATCACTCCCAACCAAGTTCCTGTATTTAGTCTGCAGTTCCCTCAGACAGGGTGCGTCAGTTCTGCAAGTTGCGACAAGTTGTCTGTAGATTTTCAAGGATGTGCCGGTCTACTTGCTAAATGTTAATGAGAACGACTGCAGTGAGCTGCATCTCAGCCGGGATCATCATTCATGGACGTATAGTACATTGCTCTTTTAAACATTCGCACCATTCAAATGCTTTGCTGCCGCTAAGAGTCTCATCACTGTACTGTGCTTGAAGTCTTCTGTAAATACCAATTGGGTTCATACACCAGAAAATTCATCATCGGCCCCGGTTTGACTCGAACGCCCCTCGTATAATGCTCTTATTATCTGCATCACACAATACTATGCTTCCTTTAGATATAAAATACACACTTTTTACACATTTTCCACATAATTCAAGGCATGCTTATATGGTCGCAAGCTTACAGACTAATTAAGCAGCAGGTTATTTGGATCGAAGAGTCAGACCAGGTGCCCTGTGTGTGCTTCAGCGTTATCGACTAGGGCTTGGCCTGCTTTCCGAACTCGGCCCGCGCCGTCGCTTAATCTGATCCTGGCGAAGGAAAGTGTGGGATCTGGCAAGTGTTTGTCCATAAATAAAGAGAGGGCTCTACAAAAGAATGTGTTAATTACTAATTATACAGGGAACGGAGCGGAGCAAGCAGACGAGAGCTGGAAGGCGAGCGGAGACACCGCCACTAACAGAAGAAAAAAAAAAAACCAGAAATCAAACACCGCAATCAGTCGAACCATTAAGACTGATGACGATCTGGCAGGATGGGGAATGTGTAACATCACGCTGAAAGGTCATACCAGTGAGACGGGGATGGAAAATATTTCCGCTCCACTTTAACCTCAGCTTCGTTCGATAACCTGATTCAATCTCATTACCTTCCTCTTTTTTTTTTCTTTTTTTTCCCTGATTCACTTGACAAAAAAATAAGAATGTCTAGTAAGTTTTAGCAGAATGCAGAGTAAGCAAGGAGTGTGCAGTGATTATGCTGAAATACTGTAGAAAAATGATAATAAAGTAAAAAAAATATATACAGTATGTATATATATTAATAAATAATGTTTTTTCCTCACTCTGTGGCCCATTAACAGTGAAGGAACGGAGTTCTTGTTGGAATTAAACTTTAAGCACTTAGTGACACTTGGAGAAAATTTAGGATGCCCTCTTTTCCACTCCCCCCCCAAAAATGAATGAAATAATAAATTTGCGGCTGGCAACCCGGCTGCCTGCAACTTTGCCGGGCTCATCATTAAAGCTGGCATCTGCAGGTCTGTGGGAAACACGGCGCGGCCCCTCAGAGCGACGCCGGCTCCTGCATCTGTCCCCGCTGCCTGTCTCCTGAGCCTTTCGCTCACTGATGTTAAAAGAAATCTTTATTGTCAGTCACATATCCTATTCACTTTGTTCACCTGCACTGACAACCCTGAGCTGTGTGTGAGAGGAGCAGTGTGTACAGGTGAGTGCACGCTCTGTGTGTGTGTGTGTGGCTCGCACATGCACAGGGATGCAACGGGTTTGCATGTTGGTGTGTGTACTGTATATGTGTGTGTGGCTGTAAAGTAGCCTACCAACCCCCCCGTTCATCTCCCTCTTCTAGATGTCGGCATCCCTGAGTTTCTAAATGCTCCCTCATTAGCTGAAATCTGTTTGAAACATCCAAGTGAGAGGCTGGTAACGAAGTGGCGCCGGCTCCATCCCTCTATCTCCCAACGCCTGACAGGTGGGGAGAACGAGGGGTGGGGTTGGGAAGGCTGTTTGATTTGAGGATGAGGGGGTGACTGAGGGGAGGAGGCGAAGGAGGAAGCGCAGGAGGAAAGGATGTGGGAGGTGGACCTCAGTGATGTGGAGGGGGGGGGGGGGTGTCACCAGCTTTGCGGAGGCTATCCACCCCGGAAAGCCTTCATGTGTCTTGCTGCTCCTCTGTGACTGCAGCACCTCGATGGGAGAGGGATGACAAGTCCCAGTAAATAATTTATCTGGCACAGCCACTGAGTTGGCCCCGCGCTTCATTATACCTGATTGGCTCCTTAATGGGGTGAATCATTTGAAGGCGCTGGGCCAGTTTAGAGATGGCCTCCTGAAGAAGACGGCACGTTTCTGATCTTTCCCAGTGTAATGGAGAGGAAGAGACCAAAGTCCAGACACTTCTTCTTTGAAATGAGCGGCAGTGGTGTGGTGGCCGGCGGAGTTTTTAATGATGGGGCTCCTTTAGCGGAGTCTCTGCTGCAAATGTGCTGGTGACAATTTAACCACGAGATAGTGCAGAGATAGTGCATGGATACTTGTCAATTTATTAACTGCGCCCGTTATGTAAATTATTTCTTTCAGATACGTTGCACCACTGTCAACAGTTTAAGGAAATTTCCCTCTGAATAAATTTGCTTTGAAGAACATCTTCATGCCTTGATATTAAACTACTTTGCCCCTAAAATGTAGTGTGAATGCCTTTGAAAGGCAAGTGTCAACAAAATAGCAGCAAAATAATTGCACTAAGTGCGGGGAATCTAAAGTCATCGAGGAGTTGTGATTGGCAGCCCGTCAGTTGCAAAACTTCACAGTAATTGCTTTACTCCAGGTGAGGCAGTGGGATCTGCTACTTGTTTATGGAGATGGAAGTATCAAAATCCTCCGGGTGACGAGCTAAAAACGCCTGGCATACAATCTGCTGGCTGTCTCGTGACCCCCGACGCCAGGCTGATAAGAGGCGGTCACGTGAGCCCGAGAAGCTACCTGAGAGTGATAGAGGGAGATTTTAGACTGCGCATCACGCACGCAAATGGAAACTTTTGCATCTTTTCCTTATCTGCAGCTGTTTTTTTTCCTCCACGGGGAGAGATAAGAGTTCATGCTTAGAAGGACTGATTATCTCCTAAAATAAACAAATATGGACAGCCATGTCTATCAAGCCATGACAAAACTCCACCACTGGTTTATATATATTTATATATATTCACTGACGCTGGGAAAGGGGGGGGGGGGGGGGTTTGGATTAGTTTGGCACCACCAAAGAACTTTAAATTGAATTCCCCTTCTGAAACACACACTGCTGTAATCAGACATGTCAAATTGCAAAGTGCATCAGCTCATCTTACTTCATTTAAAAACTATTTGAAAATGAATTTGATCACCAGGTCATAGTCATCTTAATTCCTTCCAAAGTCACGTGATTCTCATTTGCTTTGGGTTAATACACCTAAGGGAATACAATTATTGCATAATTAAATTCATATTAATGAGGAATACAATGTCCAACTTTCTATGTAAAAAACCCCAAACAGATACAGTGAAAACTCAAGAACAACAAACAAATCTGTTTCCAATTAGTGAATAGAACATAAAGTTACAAGCTATTTCCCTTTTTTTGGTTATGTTTATCTCTATAACACAGAGAGAGTTAAATGAACAAGTTGAACAAAAATGCATGTCTCCAAGAAGCTGGCTGATTTTCAATTAACCTAATGACATGAGTCTGATGCTATCTGTTTGCTGCTGTTAGCTCAGGTAGCACAATGGATAAACAGTGTAAGAATTGTGCATTAGCTGATGAAACACTGTAAGTGTATGACAGTGTATATCTCAGTTAGAGAAAATGGAGGGCGCCTATCTGCTCCTGGAATAACCAAGCGTACCTCTGTTGTCTGGCTCTTGTCAGGGCTGCTGGCAGCTTGACTCGCTTTCAGCAGGAGTTCACGCTTAGAGAAATGTGACCCTCCATTTCTCCCCCTTTGTGCTGACCTTTCGCTGGGCCGGCAGGCTCATTTTGTGCTTCAATGGCCAGCAGTCAGGATGTGTCACTTAATTCTACCTGGAATGGATACAGGTATGCATGACACAACCCACTGAATTGAACTCTTCTCTGGTTGAACTAAGGAGCATATGGGGAGAATATGTGTGTGTGTGTGTGTGTGGGGGGGGGGGGGGGGGGGCAACCTCAGACCTGGAAGGGGATGATACAGTTTGCTGTAAGAACATGAAGCTCCAGCATACACTTCTTTAATAAATGTAAAGTAATTTCTGAATTGAGCCAGCTGGGTCTGAAAGCAACATGGCTGGAAAATGCAACTGAAAATGTAGCACCTATTACATAAATGCTAACGCCTGGTTTTCATCAAGAATTTGCTGCTTTACATGGCACGCAGCGCAGCACGGAGGCCTGTGAACGGCTCGTGTTCTGGAGCGATCATTGCAGCACGTGGTCTACTTTTTCTGCATGCCGCAACCGAATCTGGCATGAAAACACACTGATAACTTCTTATAAACTACATAAAACACATTTACACATTATACATGATATAAATCTGAGTGTGATAAATGATCAAATATGCATCCCCTGTGTTTCCTGCCCCTCTCTCTGCTGTTCTCCTGGAGTTTACATTCCCCCGATTTTTACCCTCACATGATATCTACTATATTTATTAGAAATAACCTAGTGTCACTACTGTTTGTGATTGTGCTTTTAAAATGACGTTATTTGTACATATTTGTCCATGTCTGAACAGAGAGGGACACAGACGAGCCTGTGTGTGTGTATGTGTGTGCTGCTCTCAGAGCAGACACACACAAACAGCCTGTACATGCACACTCACACACAAATCAGCTCCCTGTGTGGTTAGTATGTTTACTAACCAGAGGGGCAGAATCGCTTGTTGACTGGCGTGGAGAAATGCACTTCTGATTAAAATGGCCAGGCTACTGCTCGCCAGAGAATTTTCTGATCGCGGCCCTTCGCAGCATTCTGTGTCGAATGAAAACTAATGGTCAGTCACCATTTCACATCTGTAACAATGGCTGGTCATTTTATGCTGAGCGGTACCAAAATTTCATATGTGTTTAAAATGTAAATGTAAAAACCTTTACCTACAAACTCCATATACTGTGATAAATATGGTAATCACAGTTTTACAACAATATATGATTCAGTTTTACATCACAAATTCCAATTAAACCTGTATTTTCTTTTTTGTCCAACTGTTTGGGAGAGTTCTTGTCCATGTCACAGGTTTGTGAGAAAAACACAACTTAAGGCCAAGTAACATCGAATGTTACAGCACAAGGTCGCCAAAGCCTCAGCAGCTACTCCCGGTCCAACAAACACTAAGGACGTCGGACATTGCTGGAATTTAGGAAGCAGCTTCCACACAATCTTGAATCTGTTCTCACGGAGAAGCTGCGCAGCTGGGGTTAGCCTGTAGCGTAGCATAAATACCGGCTCATCTGCCACATTTACATTTCGTCTCACCTCCTCATTCAGATGGCAGCAGTAGGAGCTCGCGGCCTCTGGTCCTCATAGCACGCTAATGCTACTATCAGAACAAGGAGACTCTGGAGGTGGTGTGAGAGTAGACGTAAACACAGCAGACGAGGCGGCTAGGCTAAAAGCTAACCCCAGCAGAACAGCTCTCCACACTGTTTTCACAGCAAATGTAAACTGGACTGTTCCTCTGATGGATGACAATAAAATCTTATTTAATAGCTTAGCCTTGAATTAGCTGCAGCCGTGACCCTTAGCAGCTGAACTTTCGCCAAAGTCACATGCACACACATCTGCATTTGTAGAACAGCCAAGAGGAACACTCTCTCTCTCTGAAATTACCTGTGATTGGTCCAAAGTCTCCCGTCACTGGCTATATTTTCTAAAGCCTGAAACTGAGCCAAGTCTAGTTCCTCTCAGATTACTTCAATTATTACAATATGCTGAAAGGTTATTATGGCATTTTTGCCCAACAACGCCAAAAACAAACTGCCTGCCCCAGCTTTAACTAACCACTACAAATATGTAAAACAATAAAATAGCTATGTGTGACTGAGGCTATACTGTAGCAACAAAGTTGATGCTATAACCTGCATCTTCAACCTGCAGCCTGAACAACTCTGGAACATTTACAGTGGGTTATTCAATAGAGTCATTCGCTGCGTTTCGATCCACAGTGTACATAAACCGTTCTCCCTACTCCTTGCTTTATGTAACTTGTGAATGAATGTGATTTGAATTGTTAGCTTGTTAGTTGTTAGCTGCTGTAGTTGTAGCAGGTGCAATGACTGATGGGCGAAGTGAAGATCTGTTGTTCAGTTCACCTCCCTGTGGTTTGGACTCTCACATGGCTGAACACCCTGTGCAGTCCACTTCACAGGAACTCCTGGGCGATCGCAACACATCCATTGTCTGTAATGAATCCAGGCACTTCCATGAAAACCTTGCTAAAAAAGAAAACTTGCTATTCAAGTCAGACTGGTGTGTTTTTGCCAGGTTGTTCATGTGGCAATCCTAATACGGACAAATCTACCTTTATGTTGCATTACAGCTGTTAGAAGTATCTGAATCCCGTCAAACCTCATTGAAAATCAAACAGCTTTTGATCTGGCAGTGTTCCCTCTTCTTTATTTCCACCATTACAATCAGTTTGACTATGACTTATCATCTCCATAAAGCCACACAGAACATGAATGCTGATACTTCATGTGAGCCAACACAAACAGACAGTGGAGGAAATGTATTTAGACAGATGACTGTAGACTCTTATGAAATATGTGTCCTCACAGTAACACACTGGTGCGTCGCCGCTGGGTGAAATGTAACAATCAGACTTCACCCATGAATGACTGAATTGTCTGTGTGCATGCAAACAGCCCACAATATGACAGGAAGAAGTGATTGTTATTGCTGCTGCTTTAAATCTGGAACGTGAATGAAGCGCAGACAGCGAGGATCACCTTCAAAACAACATTTTGTTTTCTCTGTGGGCTGAGTTTAGTGGTTAGTAAAAACAGATCCTTCTTTTTTGTATTTATGGACAAGACTGGCTCTCATAAAGTCCTTTAATGCTGCTTATATTGGAGAGAGAGGCTTGTGATTACAGAGAGGAGGGGGAAAGGAAATTAATTTTCTGTCAGATGACATTGCCTGGTCAGGTTTTTAGAGGCTTTTTGGTCATTTAGGGAGAAAATTGAACCATAAAATAATATGTTTAGCCATGTATATTGGCAAATAAACACTTAATTTGCACCAATGAGGTTTGTTTGAACTTCTTTCCTGCTGCTGGAAACTGTTAGGAGGCCTTAAAGAGGAATATGGTGCCTTTTCCCCCGTCTGTTCCCATGTTCCCTACTGTACAGGCTGTTCTAGTTGTATAGTTGTATAATGTATTTATTTAGGCCTGATTAAACAATCAGTGTTTAATATTTTCACTTTCTTACAAAATTAATGTTATTTTTATTAGCCCATACCAGTGTGAACAGACTCCTAAAAAACATGCGAAATCCATGAATGTTGAAAAAAATGAAATGGTAAAAAAATAAAATAATGAATCGAGACATCCTCTGAATGTCCGAGGTCTCTGGTGTGTGGTTGTAAAGTTTTGTGAAGCTTTGATTATCCTAGAGGTCACAACAGCTCATTTTATACTGTAGATAAAAAAATAAAAGGTCTACAATGAAATCACTATGGGGTCTAACATCATCACAATTTATGTAATTCCAAGACGTTTTAGGGATCCCAGTATGCAGTAATATTCAAATACACCATTTTAGAATAGTCCAAAATAACGCATTTATACTGCATGACAAAAACTGCAGTTTTTTTGCCCAGTACTGCATTAAATCAGCATAACGTGGGCATGTCTGTAACAGGGAGACTTGTGGGTACCCATAGAACCCAGTTTCATTCAGATATCTTGACGTCAGAGGTCAAGGGACCTTTTTAAAAATAGAAATAAAACCCATTTAGTTTATTTTTGCGTATCAGCGCCCATCTTGTGTCTGCTCCATACAGCAGCAGCACAGAGGAGTCAGATTTAACTTTCACATTCACAACAAGACTATGGCAGAGGAGCAAAAGTGAAGAATCAGATTTATATCATATATCTTTATCATTTATAATAGATTATCAGTGTGTTTTCTTGCAAGATTCACTTGTCGCTCGCAGAGAAAATAGACCAGAAATTAGATCGTGAGCCGACCACGGAGCTCCGCGCCGCTGTGGTCTGACAGGTTAATTGGCTCTGTGCATATAAGTAGTCCACTGACTACTCAACATCATATTTATATGTTTATATACAGTCTATGGTTAACATGGGCGCTGAAGGGCAGCGGGCAGCGGTGACGGGCAGTACCGCCTCCTGTCTGAACCCGGTGGCTGCCAAAATGAGCCGTGCAGCAAAAGCTCAACCGAAGGCACAGCCATCCGTGATGCGTCTGCAGTGTAATCGGTAACACTGGTGGTGTCACAAGTTTATTAACCGGTGGGAAAATGTCCTCACCGTGGCATCCCTAACGGGCATGCAGCAACACGTCTGCCCCGTCAGTGCCCGTGCTTTGTTACCGTCTCCGCACTCAGTGAAACACGAGAGCAGAGGATATTAATGGTGGTGTGACCGCTGTTGCAGAATGAATACAGGGGAAACACAACTGAATGAATTGAAACATTTTAGAAAAAGTCATTCACATTTTCAGCATCGACGTCATCAGTTATGACTGATGGTGGCAGCCCTCATCTGCAGAACAGTTTTCACACAGACTGTGTTTTTAGTAGAAAGTAGTTAGGATGAACACTGGAGGATTATCCAGAAGACACTGTTTCTGAAAAGAGAAGTTGCTACTGAATTTTTCAAATGTAGGCCTCATTTTCAATGCTGTAAGGACACAGCAGAGTCCCAATGACCTCCATTGAATTGGGGTTGAGGCAGAACTTTTGGAGACAAATATCTCAAATAAAACCAAAATTCTCTATGTAGATACCACTACCAGTAATAAGTGAGACAATAAGTTAGTTTTTGTTATTTGAGTCACCCAACTCTTCAAAGGTCATTTTAAATGAGATCCTGACAGTCTGTGATCATCAGCGTACATTCATGTATTCTCTTTCTCTGCACCTTCGTATCAAACAAGCTGTGACGTCCACCAAACATTTACATGATAAAGCTGAACCTCAGGTGAAAGAAAGGTGGACAAAGTTTGGTGGGTTCAGCCTTGCTCCCTGATGTTCTGTGTTCTTGGTATGGAGAGGAAGACTTGATAATGTGGCTCAGCCATCCTCAGTGGGATTTGTCAAGGACCTTTCTTTGATTGTCTCTTTTTTCTTTCCTTTCTTCTTTCTCTTTACGTCTTCTTCTTCCTCTTCTTTCCTCTGTCTTCCCTCTCCTTCTCTTCACCTTCAAGCACGCTGTCATCCCCCCCCCCCTCTTGTCCCTCAT
>JAOVVB010000002.1:2035291-2047689 GCA_028570985.1 Heterobranchus longifilis
GATTATCTCGGCAAACGAGAAGTGCTCACTAACACAAATTTAGACAGATTTGTGAACAATATTTGAGAGTAATGGGTATTTTGTGTATGTAGAAAATGTTACAGATCTTTGAGTTTAGCTTATAAAAAGTGGGAGCAAAAATAAAAGTGTTGCGTTTATATTTTTGTTCAGTGTATGTTAATTCGATATACAGCACATTAACTCACAGACTAATCGAGCGAGTGCCCATGCAAAAGGTTTGCAAAAGCTATGATTTAACATATGTGAAAGTTGAAGCGGAAATAAAGTGAAGCATTTTATTTATTCATTCATCTTCTATACCACTTTATCCTCTGCACAGGGGGCCTGGATCCTATCCCAGGAGACCTAGGGCACAAATCAGGGTAAAACCCTGGATAGGGTGCCAATCCATTGCAGGGCACACACATACACTTTGGCAATTTGGAAAACTCCCCAAACACGGGGAGAACATGCAAAATCCATGCACACATATCTAGAGGCGCAAAGCGACAGTCTTAACCACAGCGCCACCATGCCGCCTGAAGTATCTTACTGAAACAATAAGTGACAAACAATCTCTTCGAGCTCCATAACTACTTTGTTGCCCTGCTCTGATCCTGATGGGGCAGCCGACTGGAATTTACTACACATAAATTAAAATTAGAATTGCCGACTCAAACCAGGCACCTTATCCTCCTGAGACTGTTACATTATCCACTGCACTACCATTGACCTGCTTGTTTATTATTTTGTCTATTAAATGACTAAAAACAACACAAACTTTGTATCGTAGAAACAGTTCGGGCTCCAAAAGTTTGAAGTTACCCTGCTTTATCCATTCCACATCCAACTTTGATGTGTGTTTGGGGTCATTACTCGATGTTGTCCAAGTTACAACTTTCAAGCTGATGATTTGAGGTTCTGCTAAAGAATACAGAGGTTGTACTCTTTCTTCATAATTCTGTTGTAGAGTTATTAGTGGCTGTTGGCAAATAAAGTCCACACATGGAAGTCAGCAGGTTGAGTGCTCAATGTGCGATTAGTTGGGAAACTTGGTCTTTGAGGGAAGGTGAGTAGCTTAGTGATGGCTCCAGACTCCAGTCTGAGGCAGCGTGGCTCCATTAGAACAGCCGTTGAAGGCTGACTTGGTATGAAGCATCATGGGGCAGGTCCTGATGGTGAACTGATGATGAAGAGATATTAGAAACCCTACTTGGCTTGGGCTTGTTCCTAGCAACAAAGAGCTGGCTATCCTGGATTGTTCACCGGTCATGCCTTTCCTCAACATTAGTGCTGAACAGGCATGTTCGTTCAGCACCTTGCCATCAGTTGTCAGAGAATCACAATGTTCTTTTCATGCGCAATGTAGCCCCAAAACATAAGGTCCAACCACCATGCTTAATAGTTACTTGGGGTTGAATACATCACTTAACTCCTCTAATTATACAGTACCTCTGGTCAAAATTTTCCTCCAGAAGGCATTTTCTTTGTCCATGTGGTGAGTTGAAAACTTTAGTGAGGAATTTGGATCAGGAGATTTCTTTTCTTTCAATGGCAGCCTTTTAGTCCATAATGATGTAAAACTGGCTTGTCTGTAGACAGTGACACTGGTGTTCCAGCAGCTTCTAGTTCATTGCAGGTCTGTGTCTTGGTGATTCCTGGGTCGTTCCTGACCATCTGAGCCAGTTTGTTCATGCCAAAATTAAGAGATTGGCTTTTCTTCCAAAAAGTGGCTACACCTCCCAATAACTTGAACCTATGTACAATTGTTTGAACTGACCTTGGAATCTTCAGTCGTTTAGAAATTATTCCAACACTTCAAGACATTCCTGACTTGAATAAATCTACCATTGTCTGTCTCAGACCTGCAATGAGCTCACTGGATTTCCAACTGTACTGTGTATTGGTCAATCCAATTTGAGCTGTCAAACAAACTTTTTTTTTTTTTTTTGGCACAGAGAAGCTACCAGCTGGAGTCAATCATCATCACTAACAGAAAGTTGTGAGGCCTTGGACTTGGCAAATTAAAAGACATTTCAGGACTTTCAGCACCACTGAATTAATAATCTCATTGGGTGTATTTTGGATCTTGAACATATAATTTTATGCTTTGTGTTGATTTCAGGAAACCCAAAATACATTAAACCTTGTGTTCCAAATTCCTGGGGTTTTCTTCTATTGAAGATGTATGTTGTGCATTTATTTTGGTCCATAAAAGGTCAGTTCAAAGAAATCATTAAAAGCCCAAGACCGCCATGGCATTCATGTTCATGATGATTCTAGTAGTCCTTTTATGGACTTTTAAAGCCATTTCCATGAGACTAAAAGGTGAAAATAAATAAATAAATAAGCAAATAAATAACAATAAAAATGGACCAAAAAAAAAAAATTATATATATACGTTTTAGTTTTTTTGCAGTACAATGTTAACATTATTTATCAAACCATGCAAAATGGGCAGTTGTTATTAATTCATTAGTGTTTTTGTTTTTCTAAATAATTTCATGGTATTAGATTATAAATGTCATGTAAAGGTCTTTAAAATAATTAAAAAACAATAATTACTAATTATAAATAAAGTTACATGCAAAATCTGCAAATTTGTACATTTGTAATCTAAACGCTTATTTAAATAACCTTTAAAAAAAGGTGGTAGAAAAAATAGTATGTTTTAATTATGGATAAAGAAAAAAAACATGCAGTAGAGGGTGGTAACTGGCTTTAAATATAACAAAAGCTTTAAGGGAACAAATCTCCATCAGAACCCAGGAGGGTAAATGATCAGGGCTGTGTGACCAGCCCTGTAATTGTACTTGTACTTTATTTTCGGTTTATTTTAGTTCTCTAAATCAAAGTGCAGGTCAGGTCGCTGTAGCCCGAGGACACTGTGAATAAAATCCTGTTCAGGAAGAGAAGTGATTCACTCCAGCACTCAATACTGCCATTTGTGAGACTTCCGGATGTCAAGAAGACGAGAGAGAAGTGCAGTGCGACTGTACCATGTTGTATTTAATTATTATTTTATATAAAGAAAAGTTGTAAAAAATGTTGTTCTATCTGTCAAGCAATAAAATCAGGGTCAAAAGCATGCAGTCAAGTATGGATTTTGGCAAGATCTGTAATAAATATTTCTATTGTCTATCTCAGGAGCTGTAACACAGATTCCATCAGAATCCAGGATCTCCCGCTCATGACCCTAATCTGGTTCGGACCAGTTCGCATCCACCTGAACCCCAGTTACATACACCTGCTTCCTGAGTCCCTTAAATCCCTTTAAATTTCTTGACTATTTCTTTACCGAGCTGACGCACGTCTCAGAGCTCGGGCAAAGTGTGTATTTGTTAATGCTCCAGCTGAAATACCACTCGGATAAGGCAGTTTTAAATCATATAAACTCTCTTTTGTTATTTTAGTGTCTGTTTCAGAGGGATGGGCCCTACTTATATGATGTCACATTAGGTGGGAATCTAATTGGCTTAGATTTAAAAAATGAAAAAACAACAGATATACATATTGTATTGCATCATAACTATCAAGCACACACACAACAGGCAATTTGGAAACCTCAGTCAGTCTAATCTGCATGTCTTTGGACTGTGGGAGGAACCAGAGTACCTGGAGAAAACCCACCAAGCACAGGGAAAACATGAAAGGTAGGTAGGAATCAAACCCTTGACCCTGGAGGTGCGGGGCGACAGTGTTAACCGCTATGTCACTGTGCCACCATCGTATTTTGTTCCTTACTTAAAAAATATAATACATTAATTATTTTATAATGCATTAATTATTTTATCTAATTATCACAAATGAATATTGAACAGGAGCTCACTAAAAAACGGAATTTTTTACTGAACAGGCAAAGTGCGGTAAAATCCTCCTCTTTAATCTTTCGACTTTCTTCTTGTGATAACTAAAGCTGAAACGGTTACGAGTGATGGTGGTGGACGTTCCTGATGTGAGCGTTACAGTTGGACATAACTGATTTGATAAGCTGTGAAACGCCCTGCAAATACCCCGTCCCCTTTATATGGCCCTCTCTATCAGTGTTTGCCCTCTCGGTGTGTGCGTGCGTGTGTTTGTGTTTTGGAGTTGTTGCTGTCTGAGTGGTATGGCCATGAGGCCCCTGTGCTGGGTGCTGCGTTATTGTGGCACTTCCTCTCCTGCTGCAGACTGGCACACGCGACTATCTTTCAGGGCGATGTGGATTTGAGATAACTTCAGAGGAACTATCAGCGCAGGAGCAGATGTCTACCCCTGCCACGGTGTCTTAATAACCCTGCCACAGCAAAGCTACGATGTGTCACAGTGCTCAGCAATGTATAGACTGCGTTCATGTGTGTGTGTGTGTGTGTGGGTGTGTGCTTTTGATGCACGAGATGCACGTAGGCCGTCTTCTATCTACCCTTTTAAGCAAAAAAATTATCGCTCAGTAGACACATATTTTCATACTGGTCATCTTGGAGAGAAATAAAAATGATTTGCAGTTAAAAAAAAAAGTCCAGAAATTGATAATCAGTGATACTTCTGGAAGCTTTCGAGATTGTTATGTAAGAAATACTTCATGGCTTGGAACAAGTTCCTATCCTCATTTTTCTAATACATTATAGTGTCAAGAAAAAAAGAGGAATTTCTTCACCACAGTTTATTTCTCTTTTATGAAATGTAAAAGAAAAAAAAGTCATGTTAGAAAGAAGCCTGCCTGTATACCAATCACTGGTACTGGAGACTTCTTCCATAAGATCATGCTTGATTGCATAAGTTGTAGGTTTGCCGTAATGCTCGTATGTCTACATTAATTGCATACTTTGCATATCACACATTAACTCAGTTAGTACTTAAAACTGCCTCAATAGTCAAAATATTAGAGCATCACGATGTGTTGTTTCTTCTTTTTTTTTTTCCTGCCACAAGACTAACAGTGCTACACACCAGGAACTGTTGAGAAAAAGACAAATGAATGGCTGCTAATATTTAGGAAATCAGAACATATGATGAAAGACTTTAAATACTCGTCCCTGTCTGTGCGTCACATGCTATATCTTGTTTCTGTCTATAAATTTTGTCTTTTTAATTCTTTATTCTTTATCAGTAATAATTCTTAAACAGCTGATTTTCAGGATGACGGCATTGACTGGTCAGCAGCTGGTGTTGATTTGCTCCCAGCCTCCTCGCTCTGGTCTTCCTGGGAGGCGTCTGACTTTCAGAGAACAGAAGCAAGCTTAGGGGGAGTTAAAAAAAAGAAAATCAATAACACATGATTTATTGATCACTAAAAAAACGCTCCTCATTAGCCCCCTGAGTGGCCCTGTGCGTTTAACAGATGACAAAATGTCACCAGTGAAACTGCCACAGGTGCTGTCACACCTAAAGCCAACCGCTGCAGAGGGCACCGAGCCACCAAGCCACCGAGGCACAGAGGCGCCGAGTCGAGGCGGCCGACTGAGGAAATAAACAACGTCCTACTTTAGAGAAGTGCTGTGATGTTCTAGGAAAAAATATTCAAAAGTAATAGATTATTTCTTATAACAGCACATCCTGATGCATTTTATTCTTCTTATACTACAGCGATGTACTACAAAAAGGTCTCGTCCTACTTTTCATCCATTTAGAGGTACTCTTAATGTTGTGGGATTTTTAAAAATAAACAAGTTCTTGTTACCTCTTGCATTCATTCCCTCACCTAACATGCTTTATCTGTTAAATAACTTTTGTTTATATTATATATTAACTATTATATTATGTTGAGAGTCTGCCATACAAATCCCAAATGGAGGAGGGAATCACCAGGGATCATCCGATACAATATGATCACGATACCCAGGTGCTGATTCCATTTAGTATCACAATTTTATAAATATCCCAACTGAATATTAAATTCATTCGTTTTTTTAGATATAATGGTTTAGAACACATCACCTGCAGGATTACAAAGGAACTGCAGCATTTTACCACCTAAAATGCGAACATAATATAATCTCCTTTGAACAGTTTAGATTGAGATGTAACTGCTACTGATGGTCTGTAAATCCTTTATAACGGCTCTAATCTGAGGTGCTGTTTGTTAATTGGTGATTTCTGAGGCTGGTGACTCAGTGTAGCATTTTAGAAGCGTTTTCCCCCACTTCTAATACTTATAGAATACTTCTCCTATTTTAGCCCGTATATATTTCTAAACCTGAAGGACATGAGGCCAGAAAAGACGCCTCGCTCCAGCAGCAGCTCATATCTTCACCGGTTTGCGCTGTAATATTTCGCTGATCCTCAAAAGCGATCCAAGGACAGCTGATCAGATTAGCAAAAATCGCACAAAGCGACACAGTGGAAGAAGCTTCGAATATTGCCTTGAATATTCTACCACTACCCCCGTGATCCTTTGCGCCTTAATAATCGCCCTTTCCAAATCCTGCTTGTATGATATGCTGGGTTCGATCCGCTGTCACTCGGCACGTTTTTATGCAGCATGAAAAATTAATTTCCAGTGCATTACGCATTACGCTCTACAACATGTAAAACATCTTTACTTGCAACCGGGATTGGGGATGAATATTCCCCGACGCTGCGTATAAGGGATACGTGGAAATACCTGGCTGGATTTCAGTGGATATGTTTGTAATTACTGAAAAGCTTCGTCTCGTGCGCTATTCTGGCCGAGGCAGATCTCTCGAGTCCTGGAGTTCAATAACGTGTGAAAAAAATGGAAGATCTCTTTTGAAACAAAGAGATGATTTTTTTTTCTTTTGAAATGACTGCCATAGTGGTCAGCACTGTACTATTTCATGAATTATATCAATCATGTTACAAATACTGACTGTTTTAAATTTAGTTGCCTTTTTTACTGCTAGAATATGACAATTTAAAGATGGTTTAACCTCAGAAAATCTAAAAACTCACAATGCTTGCTTCCTTATTACCTGACACTCTTGATATTTCTCTTTATAGTAGCATTAAAGTTGAAATTATGGTTTGGTTATAACTGCATTAACATTCCACCACGTATTAGCTCTTTCTTTAAGCCCTCGCTCTTCCCATCAGTCTCGTGTGAAACAATGGACCAGAAGCCGGGTGCTTTATTAAAAGAGTGAACCGGAGCTGGGGATGGGGGTTGCCACGATACGACGTGCATTTAATTAATTCAAGAAGCTGCTTTTAAATTGGTTTAATTAAATCAAGGGTCAACCTCGGCATACCCAAAAGCCTCCCCAATTACCTTCCCATCTTTACACCTTATGTTCCCACAATGTATGGCAACCAGCCCCCTTTTTTCCCACTTTTTTTTCTTTTTCAATCCACTCTCACCCCAACACTCTCCTGCTTTCTTACAGATCTGAACTCCAAGAGTAGAGGTAGAAGGTCATGACAAAGAGGTGCACCTCTGGATTTGTCGTGCAGAAGGTACCCGAGACAGGCAGGGCAACAGGAAGAGGCGAGGTTGAAGAATCTTCCTGCTCCCCGCCGTGATGACGATCCCTCATGTCCTCTTTCGTGCTGCAGGAGGAGGCCAGCGCTAGCCGAGAGGCTGACTGCAATGCTCCATCACCAACGCACCACCGGTCACTTTGATGCATGAACGTGCCCCTGCCCGCAGTGGGGCGTTCCTGTGGAGTTTCAGGAGCTGGGGGACAGGGTGGCACAGCTGATGGCTCATCGTTCCTTGTGCACAGATTTAGACCACATCTGTCTAACATGCTTAAAAAAAATATTTTTTTTCCATACAAGATAAACACGCATCACTAATGCTGCCAAAAGAACATTTCAGGAAACTTCTTGTCCTCTTTTAGCAAATCGGAATTACTTTAAGAGTTCAGGTAGTAAAAATAGAAATTATTTTCTTTCTGTGTAAATAGTAGATTTTAAGTCTTATCTAGCTGATATTTCTGACCATACAGATGTCCATGTTTTTTTTTCTCGATATATAAATAACTCGATACACAAAATATTATTGATGCAATGCACACTTTTCTACACAATATCTACAAGCTTCATAAACATAACATGTTCTCATGCTTCATGCCAGGAAACTAATTTTCAGCCGAGAATCCAGTGGAAGCAACAACCACTAGGCATTGTAGCATTGCTAACAACTCAAACAGATTAAAGGACCGTGATGGCTCAGATGGCTAAGTCTCTAAGGCGTTACTTTGGGGATCTGAGGAACTGGGTTCAAGACCCACTGTTGGTTGGTTGTCATCCCCAATACTACTCAGCTAATGCATGCAGTTCTGGTCCCAAGCCTGGATAAAATGGGAGGGGTACGTCTGGTCTTAAACCTGTTTTATGTGCTGATTAGATGGTCCTCTGTGGTGACCCCTTGATGGGTGCAGCCAAAAGAAAGTTTAGTTAAAATCAAAACTATTAAGTCCTAGCACACAAAAGAGAACAAACAGATCTTTATCACAATAATCCTACCATAAGTGTAGGATTCACTCATTCTGTATAAAGCTCAGTTTGTGCTCAAAATTGCTCCAATAGACTAAATATAAGTGCATGAAAGACGACCTGTGTTTATTCCAAGCTAGCTGTCGTAGAGTACTTAGCTCAAATTTTTAACATTCAAAATAACGACTCATTTGACAATGTTATAGCTTAACAGTAAACTTTAAGAAAAAAAAGAAAACTTTGTAAATAAAATACCTTTATCTGAGACCTTCTGAATACCAGTTCAAAAGCAAAACTTAGTCTTGCCTTAGTCTAGCCAACTATTGAGTTTGTTAGAATTTCATCTGTTTTTACTTGAATTTTGTTTGTTATGTCATATTTTGAATTTTGGATTGTGCATTGCTTAAGAAACCTCCAGTACATGGATCCTCAAACCTTCTCTTCAGTCATGATCACAGCTTTAGCTGAAAAAGCAGCAGACTAAACGTTAAAAATGCTATAATTAGGTATCTACCCAAATAGTGTCATTTATAATACTCATCACCTAATCTGTTATTAACAGTAGAATGTGACGCGAGGTTATAGCATCATCATGGCCATTCTCACACTTCTGTTTTTTTTTTTTTTACAGCTTCCTAAATGATTAAATGCAAACAGTGCTACATTTTTCCCCAGTGCTGAAATGAGCAGTTATTTCTACCCGAACTCAGATGACTTCACATAAATCTTCCTTCTTTACTCCTCCTTTCTCTGCCTAATTAAAGGTGCGCAGCTTCTGTCGGGGTGGGTTATAGTCGGACCTTCAGCTCCGGCTTATTCAAATGGCAGTCCCTGAGGGACGAATCCAAACTTGGGTGAGCTCGCAAGCTGTTCAGCACCAGTACGGTAACACCTGCTATTACAAGTTCCGTCTGCCACTCAACCTGGTCCAACGGGGGGCGTGAGGACCACAACAACATTTGTACCTACAAAATTTCTGATTAGCATACCGTTGGGAATAAAGGACAGAGGGGGAAGAGAGAGAGAGGGAGAGAGAAAGAGAGAGAAACGGCAGGCAACTCTTGAGGACAATCAACATTTACTTCAGATTTAATATTGTTATGATGACTTTGAGATTGTTACGATTGTTATTTGATATTGAAGAGACTGCAAAAATATAAAATTTAGACCATGTTGCATTTAACATTAATTAACATACTTCTTATAAAAACAATACCAATCCAAATACTAATCAATAACTAACCTTACATCTTGGCTTAACCTTAAATTAAAGAATTCTAAACACTGAGCACTGGTACTGAAACACGAATCTCTTATGCCTGTAAGGATTCACTGACTGAAACAATGACCCACCGAACAAAAGCGAAGCGAATCTCAGTCACAGCCAAAGTATTCACACCAACACTGACTTAATGAGAGAGGAGTGAATTTATGTCATGACTGAAAGATTCCCCTCTTCAAATATTGACTCACTGAATGAAAGAGGTGCACATCTTAATCATGAACCAAAGGATTCACTGACTTGAATACTAACTAAGTGAATGAAAAAGGAGAACATTTCAGTCATGACCAAAAGATTCATTACGCAAATGCTGACCCGTAAATTGAAAGTGGAGTGGCTCGGTCATGACCGAAAGGAATCACTGATTTAAACACAGACTCACCAAATGAGAGAGGTGCAAATCAGTCATGACTCAAATTAGTCAATGAATCAAACACTAAGCAAAAATATACAAAAGTGCAGTGAATCTCAGTCATGGCCAATAGGGTTTACTCACTCAAACACAAATGAAATAGGTGCAAATCTCTATCAAGAACAAATAGATCATCTGACTTGGTCACTCGCTGAAAGAGAGTGAATCAAATCTTAGTCATGACTCAAATGATTCACTGACTCTAGCACTGACTCACTGAATAAGAGAATCAAGTCACGGCCGAAAGTATTTACTGACTTAAACACCGTCTCAGTGAATGACAAAGGAGCAAATCTCAGTCAAGACCAAAAAGATTCTCTGACGCAATAACTTTGTGAATCAGCAAGAATCAAATCTCAGTTTATGACCGAAGAATTCACTGACTCACACACTGATTCAGTGAATAAAAGAGGAAAATCTCAGTCATGACTAAAGGGATTCACTGACTTAAACACTGACTCACTGAGATACATTCGTCTCTCATTCAGTGAGTCAATGCTTGAGTCAGTCATGACTCAAACGATTCACTGACTCAAACACTGACTCACTGAATGAGAGAATCATAAATCTTAGTCCTGATACAAATGAGTCACTAAGTTAAATACTGACTCACTAAACAAAAGTTTATTTAATCATAAAGTATTGACTCATGTCCAAACACTGACTCAAAGAATGATAAAAATACACCAAAATGAATCCCTGACTCAATGAATTAGAGAGACATAAATCTCATTCATGATTGAAAGACTCTTTTGAGGCACATTTTAAACAAAATTATGTCAAAAAAAGACATTCAAATATATCAATTGAATGTACGTTATAAATATACAAACTAAACAGGGTGCTGAAAACCTTGATTAAAGACAAATATAGCAGGGATGAAAGCAAACAGATCCAAAGTGACTCACGATGCTGATTTCTGACATAAATCCCGTAAACCTTCCAGCATCGTTGTCTCTGAGGTCTTAGCACTTCTGTTCCCTCAGGGCTCAGCAGCCGTCAGTGCACAAACGCAGAACTCCGTGTCCTAATGAGGGCCATTAACGAGCCGACAGCGGCCTAGCGTTCGACTCGTGGCTGAGAGCTGAAGCCCTCCGAGCTGTCAGAGCGTCAGGATTCGCCTTTTACCTGACATCCCATAAGAGCCATCCTGACAAACACGGCGCAGCATGGCTAATTTTGTTAAACAGTTAGCATTTTGTCAGCACAGTCAAGAGAATCATTTGAGTGAGGTATGAACATCATGGCAAGCCTTTCCAGTTTACTGTAAAATGCTAAATAATTACATGATAAACTTATTAATTCTCCACACATTTTCTGTAATATACGCAATGCTTGGTCCTGTATCTTAAAACTGTTATTCCAGCTGCTAGTGTTCTGACCAGAAAGCTAATCCTGCCTCAGATTTCTGTTAGAATAGAGAATTATTGAACAAACACTCCCTCTCACTCATTATCTATACTGCTCTACCCTGTATACAGGGTCGCGGGGGGCCTGTAGCCTATCCCGGGAGACTTACGGCACTAGGTGGGGTACACCCTGGACAGGGTGCCAATCCATTGGTGGGCACACAAGCTCACTCACTACAGGCAATTTAGGAATGCAAATTAGCCAAATCTGCATGTCTTTGGAGCTAATTTCTGGAGTACCCGAAGGAAACCCACCAAGCACAGGAGGAATTTGGAAACTCCACAAACGGAGACTCAAGGCAGGGATCAAACCCGGAACCTGGAGGGGTAAAGCGACAGTGCTAACCACTAAGCCACCTTGCTGTCAGCGAACAAACATACTCTTATTAAATAAGTCACGACTGAATGATTCTGTATCAATTACTACAAATAACAGTGTCATTCTTTTGGAAAAATCTGTGCCTGAATCATTTTGGTCATGAAGATTCATTCCTCAGTGTTTGAGTGAGTGACTCTTTCAGTCATGATTAAGATTCACTTCTCTTTCATTCAGTGGATTAGTTGAATCTCTTGATGACGAATGAAAACTTAGTCCTCCCACATTGACAAGATGTTCTGAAGGAGTGAATCTTTGGAGTATGCAATGGAAACATTCTCAATCGCCAACCGAGAAAAAGTTGAAAAGTCAACCATCAGCTGGAAAATTCTTCAATGCTTACAGTTTTCTGGTATTCTAAAGAGCCAGTATTGGAACATTATCAGTAAAAAAGTTTAACAATCAACAGTGCTCGTTACAGTGAGACACTTATTGAAGAGCTGAAGCCTAAACTTCGGATTAAACACAGAGGATCGCGGGGCCTCCGAGTGCCGCAGTGGTAAAGTGCTCGCCGAGCGGCTGTAACCTCTTGCAGCCGGAGGT
>JAOVVB010000002.1:2058924-2092398 GCA_028570985.1 Heterobranchus longifilis
ACACACACACACACACACACACACACACACACACACACACACACACACACAACCACACACACACACACACACACACAGACAACCACACACACACACACACACACACACAATATTGCCAGGAGTCCTTTAGTACTGCAGTGAATAAAGCTGTGTTACTAACTACCATTAACTAAACACAAATTAAAAATAAACAAAAAAATATTTAATTATAGAGATATGCTCAATGCATTGGCATAAGGAAACATTAAATTAATTCATAAAAGAATGCTCATTCTTTGTCTATATTTCTTAATACCACACTTACAACATCCATAGTATCACCTAACACTTTAATAATTTAGATGATTGGTTGGTTTTTTTTCCAAAATAAAAATGCTTCTTTTCTCCTACACTATTGTTTTGCAATGTTCAAATCACTCAATACAATCCACCCAACAACCCGTCAACCAACAAGCAACAAATTTGTACTTGAAATTTCAGGATGCAATGCAGCCATGCAAGATATTGAGCAGTGATGTTAGCATGGAATTGTACACTTTGGGTATGTTTTGAGAATAAATATTTTGGGTTATGGCCACTATCTGCACCTTCTCATCCTTCATGCACAAAATCTCAAAGAAGAGACCCTCGGAAGAAGGTACAGTAGTTGTATGGTGAAACCAAACAGCCTGTGCTCCAAATGTCTCATCAATACATGTCCTATGTGCTCCTCTGGGTTTGTAGTATATTTGCTCCCTGGTTTTGAAGCAATGTGGTTTTTTTTTAAGTAAGGGATTGTTTCCACTCAGCCTCAGACATGTCACAGGGTAGCTCATTTACAAAGCACCGGAACACAGCCGGGGTGCTTTCCAGACCATAAGAACACATTAACGCATATTCCTAGTGGACATTGTGGAGAAGACCTTCTTCTCTCCCTTTAGGATACAGAGAAGATTACCTATCAATCCTCAAGTCACATTTAATGAAAACTGTAGCTCCATGCATCTTTTCCAGTGCAGGCATTAATGAACATCTTCATCATTTGGCTCACTTTTCAGTAATCAATTCATAGGCATAGTGCTTTTTGCACAGAGTAAGCTACCTTATGATTGATACAGTACATAGAGGGTCAAACAGATCCATGTCTTTGGGCCTCCTGCATGTACTTTACCATAGCAGTAAACTCCTTGGTGGATAAGATGTAATTTTGGAGCAGTGGCAGCAGTTTAACACAACAATACTACAGTAGTGTTTGCATTGATAGGTTTTGTGGTATGGATCTCTTTCAGATAGTGGTATTCTGATGTGACACCACCTGCAGTACCAGTTGCATCTGCATTGTCATTCAGAATGACCCAGTTACTAACTCAGTGATTGTGTAACTCAATAAACCTCTGCAAATTAGAATCGCACATGGGACTACCCATTCCTAAAAATATTCTAAACAATCCCACCAGCTCCTGCAGACAGTCTTAACCAGTCGAACCTGCTCATGCAGAAAGTTTGACCAATCCCATCCCAATTTTTTTTTTCAATTTAATTAAATTCAGTTTAATTCAAATTTATTTGTATAGCGCTTTTAACAATTGTCATTGTCGCAAAGCAGCTTTACACAGTCAAAAGAAAATTATGGTTTGAAATGTTTCATACAAAAGTTTGTATGAAATGTGAATGCGTATGAATCAACGGGAATAGGAAGAAACCCTGAGAGGAACCAGACTCAACAGGAAACCCATCCTCAATAGGTGATAACGGATAGCAGGGCTTGATCTGCAGTCATACTGTGTGTTAGGAGGCTGGAGGTTCAATATAACACTTGATGTTTTTAAGTGAATTTGGAGTCCAGTTCATTATTGGAGGCTCAGGTAGACTGTAGGGAATTCCAGTCCTGAAATATCAAGCGACTGGACCATCCAGGACCATCTTCGTGGTAAAGTGTAACCGACCTCAGTCACCGCTTGTATTTTTCCCCTGTATCTACCCTTTTTTTTCCCCATGTGTAATTTTACATTATCACAATTTTAAATGAAAGCAGTCTTTCCGGATTACTTGCCTGTTTTCTTTAAGCAAACCTCTAAAAAAAATTTGAAGACATGATGCTGTGAATGTTTTTCAATCCAGGGACTATATCTTGGTGTGAAGAAATTACTTAGATGTTAGGTTGAAAAGGTTGTTTCCCTGTTGGAAGCTGGTGTGAATATTCATGCATGTATGCAAGCTTCTGATCCCTAAAGCATCTGGCTCTATAAGATTTTACCAATAAATAGGCCTATTAGGTTTTCAGTGGTCCGGCAATTTCAAATTGTAATTTACTTATTTTCATTTTTATTTTTTTTTTGCATTTGGCAGTAGGACGATCTGGCTGTATCCTTATAATAAGGCATTTATGATGGCAATTCACACAGCTTAAGAGAAGTTCAGTTTACTGAGATAAATTTGAAGTCCTATCAGAAGGTCTTTGTATTTGCGTTTCAGGGAGTCACCTATCCAGCTTGCCATGGAATGTGGAGTAAATGGGCTCCTCCACTTGAAAGAAGTCGCCTGGCGACCACATCTTTTTGTGGTGAGTACATATACAGGACATGATTTTATAAAAAATTAATATCTACATAACACTGAATTAAAGACACAGATTGCAACAATATTGCAAAACAGTTAAGTGGTGTAAATGTGGATTTATTAAGCACCCTGAATGCTACTTTCTTACCCACGCCTCTGTTTCCTTCCTATGATGTGAAAATGAGATGAAAGGAATGACTGATAACTACTCAGTGATACTGAAACTAGTTGAGCGTCTGGGGGAGTTTTGTTTAGCAGATGTTTGTCTACTCATGACAGACACCCCCAAATCCATTAAAATATCTTTCTTTCTTTTTTAAATTAAAGGGTGCAATGACAACTCAGTCATCCTACTTGACATTGCTTCTGAACGGACCTTTTGAATGTGCAGGACACATCGTTTCATTCATACAAATAAAAAAAAAAACACACTCCTTTCTGCCCAAAAGAATGCTGAAAAAAATGTGTTTGTGATTTTAGCATTGTGTAGACAGTGAATCATTTAGAGCTAAAGAGATTCTCAACACAGCTTCCTTAACAGTGTCAGAATGTGGTTCCATATAACATCACATATGATAAAATATGACTGCAATTGTTGACCTGAGGCTATTTTTCAGCTGTTCACAACCATTTGAGGCCCTTAATATATTGCATGGGAGACTTGCTGTAATCACAGTTCCAATAAAAGAATCCCAGGCTCTGCGCTTGGTGACAGACTAATTATGCTCATGTGGGTTCTGTTTGACAGGCTCATATGCAGGTGCTGTGATTGCCATGCCTCTGGCAGGAGTGCTAGTGCAGTACGTAGGCTGGCCTTCAGTTTTCTACATCTATGGTGAGATCACTTTCCAAGCTCATACCAACATCTAGTGACATTTAGACATCTTTTAACATTAGACTATTAATGTCCAGTAGAAAATATACTGCTATACTGCTTCATATAATTGTTGTTTCTTCATTATACAATTTATTGCTTTTAATATATCATGCCTAAAATGATTTTTTTTAAAAAGGAACACCATCCAAACTTAATCCAAGGAATTTTTACAGTCTTGACAGCTGATATGAAGAGCTGACTGCTGATTTATGAATACACTTATCACATATCAGCAATCAGCTATTTTAAACATTTGAATGATCTTGTTTGTCATCCCAGATTGAACTCCACTACAAATTAAATTTCCATGCAGAGTGTTCTTTGATCGTATATCAGAATAGAAACTAGTGAATAAACAAAATGTTTCCATTTTGTTTCCCAAAAATATTTCTTACACATTTTATTTACCGCACAAATAAATGTCAGCAATGCTTTTGCATGTTTGTATTCCTTAGGAGTTTTTGGAATCATATGGTATATTTTCTGGCTACTGCTTGCATATGAAAGTCCAGCTGTGCACCCTACTATTAGTGAAGAAGAGAAAACATACATTGAGACAACAATTGGAGAAGGTGCCAGCTTAATGAGTGCTACTGAGGTACAGCATCAGAAACCAAATGTCAAACCAAACTCAATTGCAGATGTTTCGAAAACATGGATGCCATGATTGCTTTCTCTTTAGAAATTCAAGACTCCATGGCGACGATTCTTCACCTCAATGCCAGTCTACGCTATTATCGTCGCCAACTTTTGCCGCAGTTGGACCTTCTATCTCCTGCTTATCAGCCAGCCAGCTTACTTTGAGGAGGTTTTTGGTTTCCCCATAAGCAAGGTGTGTCCTGTTTTTTTTTTATTGTGCTATAACTCATTTAGGAATTGACAACAATGCATTTATGCAACCAATATGAGCATGGGTAGTTCTTGAATGGTGACGGGTTTTTTTCTTTTTTTTTTTTTTTAAACAAATTTTCTCCAAATATGGTCATTTGCCAGTTCCCCTCCACTAGAAAGCTACCAATCAAGTAGAGTGAAAGCTAGCATGTATGTCCCCCTAGACACAGGAAACCATCTACTCTCCTGCTGATGTTATGTAATGGGAACACTAAGAAGAAAGTGCTAATTGACTTCTTCAGCACAAATAAACTCACATAATTTCATAACTGTCTAGTAAATGTGAATAGAGACACAAGTAATGACACCCTCCCACCCACACAGCATGTCCAGTTTTACTCAGCTGACCACAGATATGGATGAAAAATTGTTCAGATTTAAAGTTGAAATTTACTGACAATAGGGTAAGCTCTTTTCGTGGATGCTGGCATTCAACATCATCTCTTAGGTGGGCATTTTGTCAGCCGTTCCTCACATGGTGATGACCATCATTGTGCCGATCGGAGGGCAGCTGGCAGACTACTTGAGGAGCCATAAAATCCTGTCCACCACAGCTGTGCGCAAAATCATGAACTGTGGAGGTTGGTACTAACTTAAACCCAGTTCTTAAAAAAATACTCCAGTCAATGAAACATGTTATCAAATTATCAATATGATGAACGTGTGCCCCTTTTTTGACGTGTGGTTCTCAGGTTTTGGTATGGAAGCCACACTGCTGCTGGTGGTGGGATTCTCACATACACGTGGAGTAGCCATCTCGTTCCTTGTCCTGGCAGTGGGATTCAGTGGTTTCGCCATATCAGGTTAGAGTAATGTGAGCATGTATTATTTATTCATATCCAGCAATAGCGTGTCAATAAAGTGGATCTATGAACCTCAGGTTTCAACGTGAATCACCTTGACATTGCACCGCGTTATGCCAGTATCCTGATGGGAATCTCCAATGGTGTAGGGACACTGTCTGGTATGGTGTGTCCTCTCATCGTTGGAGCACTGACCAAACACAAAGTGGGTGGTGCTCTAATTGTTGATATGTGCATTTGCATACAGTGGTTTACAGCAAAGGACAAGTTTCAAGGTATAAATGTTTTACCAGTAGACAGCAGTAATTACTGATAACTAGGCGTAGTAAAGTTCTCATATAGTTCTCGGATGTCTTTGCAACAGGATACAATTTTCGCTGTTATGATTTAACACCTGTGTGACGGCATGCATTTCCATTTTCTTAAACAGACCCGGCGGGAATGGCAGAATGTGTTCGTGATTGCTTCCACGGTCCATTATTGCGGTGTGATCTTTTATGCCATTTTTGCTTCGGGTGAAAAACAAGACTGGGCTGACCCCGAGAACACTAGTGAAGAGAAGTGCGGCATCATCGGAGAAGACGAACTTGCCCAGGAGATCGAGACCAGCTGTGACAGCTCCCTGGCTACCAATAACATGAAGTCTTATGGAGCCACTACAGAGAACTCAGCTGGATGCAAAAAGGGGTGGAAAAAGAAAAAAGGTGTGACCATGCAGGAGGAAGATGAAAGAGGACCATCGCATTATGAGAATGGGGACTATCAGGAAAATTATCAATGACATTAGGGTTCATCAAGAGCCCAGGACTCCTCTCACCTTACTGTTGTGCTTCTGAGGTGATGACATTAAAATGAAGATCTCAACCGCAGCTCCACTGGATCCATGCAACCCATGTGGCTGTGCAATATGATAACAGCTTTTTTTTGCAATTAATTAAATTTTGGCTCCTTTCAGACTTTTCATCTGTCCTTACAAAAATTACATAAGAATGTTTGTATGGTCAGATTTCTTCATTAGACATCAGTGTCTGTAGTTGTGTGATTGGCTATGCTGGGATGAAGAAGGCAGTTATAAAAAAATCTTTTATCTGTTTCCTAATATTGAATTTTGAGAAAAATTCAAAATGTCCAAAAAGAAAAAAAATTATAAAATGAATTAAGTTCATTTCTTTCATAAATTAAGTGTTTCTTAAATTAATAAAGAATGAACAAACAACAACAACAACAATAATAATAATAATAATAATAATAATAATAATAATAAAGCATCAATGTTAATATATTAATATAAATAGAAAATGATTACTTTAAAATTCATCTCAATTCATAATCAATAAGTAGAAATTATGCATACATATATATTGACCTTGGTTTATTAAGGCCTGCTGTTTTAACCTATGCAATAAAAGATAAATGCGTGAATATTTATACTGGATCATAGTGAACACGGTGACCTTTCCTTCTTCGAATTGTTCATTTGCATTTCTAATGTAGGGCCAACCTGCAGCTTTGTTTCTAATCCTGGCAAATCAACCAAAACACCTGCTTTATTTTAATATGTCATGAATCTTATTTAGGTTTAGTGTTCAGCTCCACAAGGAGACACACTGGTTCACATAAATATAGCATTTATTCTATCATTTTTAATCACAACAGTGTATCGATTCAACACAATACAAGATGAAAATGTAATAACTCATGTTCAAAACCAGCAATGTGCCTCTTTTATAAGCACTGCTTAGCTCTATTGTCAATGTACTGTACAATGGATGTTTAAATGTAAATTCATTGCAGCTATTACTATCTGTACCTGTTTAATTTAAGGCAAATAAAGTTAATGTTTCGATTCATGCTGTCTATTTGTTTCAGTTTATTGATACAGATCATTTTTGTAAGAAATACCACTAATGTAGTTTATTGCACCTATTCGTTTTTTATTGTATATCTTTCATTATTTTATCTAATCTGCAAGAAAGTGCAAGCTGACTGTTATAAATGATGTATACTGAACATTCCACAGTCATTCCTTAGTCATTGCAATGTTTTTTGTCATATTAGTAAGAAACTTTTTTTTTTTTTTTGGTGGTACTTTTGTTCGACACCACTAATGAGCTATAAGTGAGGAAACAGTGTTGCTCACTAACTAGGCGTCCTTTTCTTGTGAGCTGTCCATGTTATCATCTTATCCCGTGCTTGTTTATGCTGAATTGCTTAAACTGGCTCATTAATAAGAGCTGACAAATATCTGCTGGTTTGTATCATGTGGACATAAACATCCTCTCCTTTATCACTTTTTAACTGAACAATTTATTCCAACAAAAGCATTTCATCTCATCTCCCAACCGAGTCTGGTGTTCAGTATTCTCATATCAATGTTCTATAATTACCACACAGCAAAATATACTGTACTCTAGCTCCTTAAATCTAAAATAAGAATTTTTTTGCATTTTAAATAAAGTGCATCATGGGAGGGGGCGGTCACTTTAAATACATTTTTTTATTACATTGTTGAGTTAATTTTGAGTAATCAGTCTGTTGTGCCATCCTAGATGGCACCATAGCATGTACTGTACTGTAAGTGAGCCTACTTTTAGATCTTGTAAAAGTTCAAGGTCATGGACCATGTTATAACACGTCTGACACTAACACAATTTTGATGTTGAAAGGGGCAGTTTGCAAGTTTAAAGAGCTCTTCGATTGTTTTATCTCACCATCCAGGCTTTTATGTGACTTTTTATGATCTGGTGTGGTTCTAAACCCGTAAGTTGTACATACATTTAATGTGAGATCAAATGTCAGACATGGTGGCCTTCAAGATAATAAACTATTGGCAGTGAACACAGTGCCTCTTAATTTAAAATCTTGTAAATATTTAACAGAATCAGGGAGAATTGATAATGCAACAGCTTCTGTCTATGAACGGGCAATTTTAATATCATTCCTGTTGGACTACACTACTGGTGAATAAAGTCCATGACAACAGTATTCAGTAGCTCATAGTAAAGTCATGATATGTGTGTGTGTGTGTGTGTGTGTGTGTCTGTGTCTATGTCTATGTCTCTGACTATATGTGTGTGTGTGTGTGTGTGTGTGTGTGTCCTTCTCTCAAGGCCAACTACTCCCTATTCCCCTCTTCACTCTCTGAGAGACAGCTACACAAACAGAAAAGAGCCAATGGCAAAGGTTTTGTTTATTTCAGAATGCTTTGTGTGTTGACTCAAAATGGCCCACTCTGGATGGAGCAATAGCCAGTAAATGATTAAGAGCTTATTCACAATTAAAGCAGTACTGGCCTTCATCATAGTTAAGGTTAATTTGCTCTCAGAAGTGGGGTGTCTGGTGTGTGTGTGCGTATATATATATATATACACACACACAGAGACACCAGACACCCCACTTCTCAACATACCCATAGGTTTGAATGGGTGTCTAAAGATTTTTGTACATAGATATATTCCTGAGCCATCAGAGACAAGCTAAGTGAACTGAAAAAAGTGAACGAAAAAAAGTGAGATTTGAGCAGATTTTAGATAGCGCGTACCGTGTCATAACAAGGTCAAAGTGTCCTTTACTGTGCGATCAACTATATACAGTAGAAAGATATAGTGAATACATAGTGAAAATGAGACAACATTCCTACAGAACCATGGTGCTATATAAAAGGATTAAAAATTAGATTAGGCTATGTATATCTAAAAATAATTATGAGAAATAACCCTACAAAATAGTGGATGCATTTGTAATCATATTTGTGTGTGTGTGTGTGTGTGTGTGTGTGTGTGTGTGTGGTCTCTGCTTGGGAGTAGTTTATGCTGGACTGATATCTAGGGAGGTAATGGTACTGTTGTATTTGTGGGGCTGTCAGCCAAGGTTTGGGGGGGATGTGAAAAGCTTGGTGAGAGGGTAGTGGGAGGATTATTAGCCCTAATGGAAAGACAGTTTAATTAATAACTACTGTCCCCTTTCCCCATGACCTGATCTGTCCGGCCCAGGCTCCCACCACAAGCAGCTATTTGTCCAACACTGATGATTCCAAGTATTTGTTAGAGTTCTGAAGGACCATATATTATGTGAGGCAGACTGGAAGCAGAGATCAATCCAAAGAATAAAAAGTAGGTAAGAAAAGAACGTTTTAAATATCACAAAATAATAAATAATGAAAAATGCATTTGTACAGTGGCATAGGAAAAGGCAGTTTTACAGACCTAAAGGAATAATAATGTTATAATCTTGTGATGAATTAAATGTTTTTGTATTATAGAACGAGAAAGAGAAATATAGAAAGAGAAATATAGAAGCTTTTTTATCAACCTTTACAGTAACATTAATATTTATTAACCTTGAGATCTCATAGCTTAAGAGGTTTAAAAATTAAAAATATATGTAATGACATTCAGTGACTATTCTGACTTAGAGATAAATGTGTGTTATTACAAATGTACAGGCAATATGACATGGTAGTTATGTTACAGACTCAAATATTTTTGTAAAAGCTGGATTGAAAGACTTTTAAGGTTTTCGATGTTCCTTCATCTTAAACAGCATAGCTACTGACATTAGTTACTGAGAAAATATCCATGTAGAAACCTTTATCAATATACATACAGGGATGTCCAAAGGTGTGGAGACAAAACTGAAATAATTATTTTAATGACATTTTAAAATTGTTTAAATAATTAGACAATCAGGATAGGAATAATTAATAATTTTAAGCAATGACATCGCTAAACAACAATGAATATTTAGTATGGAGTCATTTTTCTTAAAAACCTCCTCGAGTCAGAAAGACATCTACAGTACTCTGGTGTCACTTGCTCAGTCCATGCCTGCTTGATTTACTCCTAAAGATCATGTAGCGAAATTTTCCACAGAAGTTCACAATTTTTTCTCCCTGATTATAGCCATTTTTGTGCAGAGGTAGACACCAGGCTTAATAAAACCTTTGTGTACTTTAATGAACTTTATGACATCCAGTTATATTAGTACTGTATAATAGAATAGAATAGAATTGAATAGAATAGAATAGAAATGTTAGCACTGTGGCTTCTCACCTCAAGGGTTTGATTGGACACCCATCCAGGGTGTACCCCACTTTGAGTCTCGTGTGATAGGCTCCAGCTTACTGAACCCTGGAAACCTAAATAATTTCCTCACTCACTTATCGTCTACACCACTTTATCAGGAATAGGTGAATATATAAGAATTAGCCTAATCTGCATGTCTTTAGACTGTGGGAGGAAACTGGAATACCTGGAGGAAACCCACAAAGCGCAGGGAGATCATACATGCACACAGACCCAAGCCAGGAATTGAACCTGAACTCTGGAGATGCAAGGCAACAGTGCTAACCACTATTGTATCACATCACATCACATCACATCACATCACATCACATCACATCACATCACACATCACTGAATGACTTTGCATGCATCCTAAGTGTTTCATTTTTAATTCTTTGTGGTGGTATATAGAAGCCAAATGTCAAAAAAACTTATCTTTGTTGCAAAATGTATGGATGTGAATGTACTTATATTATTGTGCACTGATCTTAATTACATTTTTTTTCACTTTAGGGTTAATCCCATCATTTCTGTTTTGAATCAGACAAATTTTGGCCCTAGTGCCACACACAGGCGTCTGGATGAATGAGTGGGTAGGCCCTGATGTCAATGTTGTGGGACCTCTGCAGATGCCACCAAGTGATGGCTTCTCCCTGCCAGACGGATCCCATTTCTTCGGTAAGTACATCCAAACTCTCTCCAACATGCTCTAAAAATAAACAATGATGATGAAAATCATAAACTTTCATCATTTCATTAATAAAACTGTTGTGCAAAATGCAAGACACTCACTCACTCACTCACTCACTCATCTTCTATACCGCTTTATCCTGTATTCAGGGTCGTGGGGGGGCCTGGAGTCTATCCCAGGAAACTTAGGGCACGAGGCGGGATACACCCTGAACATGGTGCCAATCCATCGCAGGTCACACACACATACACACACGCCCATTCACACACTACGGGCAATTTGGGAACACCAATTAACCTAACCTACATGTCTTTGGACTGTGGGAGGAAACCGGAGTACCCGGAGGAAACCCACCAAGCACTGGGAGAACATGCAAACACCATGCACACAGAGACAGGAACCGAGCCTGGCCGGGAATTAAACCCAGGCCCTGGAGATGCAAGGCGACAGTGCTAACCACTACACCGCCTTATCTATTCATTCATAATTTATTAATTAATTTATTTATCTTAGCAATATCAGTTTTTATTAATTAGTTCCTTTCCTCTTTTCTTCTTTTATTTTGTCTTTTTTGGATTTTTTAAAAAAGTTTTCCCTATATTTATTTTTTTTATTTTCATTAATTAATTCATTTAGTTTTATTTATTCATTCATTCAATCATTCATTTGGTTATCAATTAAAAAAAGTAACTTTTTATTTTTTACAATTCTCTTTATATTATAATTTGTTCAATCGTGCCTTTATACATTCATTCTCTATACCGCTTTTCCTGTACCAGATAGTGGGTGGCCGAGAGCATATCCCAGGGGTCTCGGGAGGAGGGCACAAGGTGCCAGACTATTGTAGAAACGTGAACACAAACACACTGATTCACACTCTGACTTTGGAAATGAGGAAACCAGAATACCTGAAGGAAACCCACCAAGCACAGGGAGAACATGTAGACTCCATGCACACAGACTCGAGGCAGGAATCGAACCTGGACCCTGGAGATGCAAGGCGACAGTGCTAACCACTACGCTACAGTTCCCACAACTTGTTAAACACACTTTTTAAAATTATGTAATACATTCTTTTTAAAAATATTTTATCATATTTCTCTAATTTCCCTCATTCATTCATTCATTCATTCATTTATTCATTTATCTAACATTCATTCATTCCTTTATTTATTTATTTTTACTTCTTTTTTTTTTTTTTTACAATTTTTTCAACTTTCAGATTCAATTCATTGTTTTTCCTAACCAATAACTTAGCTTGTTTGCTTGCTTGTTTTCTGACAATGTGGGTGGGGCTTAGCCTAGACACACCCATTTAGATGTTTTTTATTTTGAAAGGTTTTCTGAGACACACCTACTCACTAAAAAAGAAGTGGCGCTATATCAGCAGTGTATTTACTGACAATGATGGACTACTGCCTCGTTTGTGGAACACCATATACAACATAGTATTACTATATAGACTACATAGCATTAAAGCATGATGGCTTAGCTATGAGTGTTAACTCTACGCTGCCACTTAAACCATACTTCGAGCTTTCAAGATAATTTGTTATTAAATCCTTAATCATTTATGATCCAAAGGTTGTTTTTTTTTTATCGTGAACACATCCTTTTACCCGATTAAAGATATCTCATAATAATCTGATTCTGACAGGTTCAGGCTCAAGACAGGATGTTCTGCTAGCTGTTAGCTATTAGCTGTAAACTGTTGGCTTTAGCATGTCTGATTTTTTTTTTTCTGAGGTAACAGAGGACATCCATTACTGCCGGTCATCTTTCACTCTGTGTGTGTGTGTGTGTGTGTGTGTGTGTTTAAGTATATATATATATATATATACATATAAAGGAGCTGCAGGGGTGCAGAGAGGTAGTTTTAACCTCACTACAGTTTTACTACAACACACACACACACACACACACACACACACCATCATAACACAATCTGTGCTACATTTCACACATTCCACACATTCAAATTTGAACATTTGTTCATTCACTGATTCATTCATTATAGTGTCCCCACTGTTTCCTCACTATGTTCACACTCTGTCCTCATTGAGCACTTACTATGTCCTCACTATGTCCTCACCATTACCTCATGATGTCTTTACTATAAACCCAGTGTGTTTTCAATGTGTACTCACAATGTCATCACAGCATCCTCACTATGTAGTCACTGTCTTTTACTACATCTTCAGTGAACTTTTTGTGTCTCCGTTGTGTTCTCACTATGTCCTCACTATATCATCAATGTGTATATACCTTGTCCTTACTAGGTCTTTACCCTGTCATAAATGTGTCCTCCTGTCTAAATCATGTCTAAATCCTGTCCGCACTATCTCCTCACTGTGTCCTCACTATGTCCTAACTGTGTCCTCACTATGTCATAACTGTGTCCTCACTGTATCTTATGTCCTTACAGTGTCTTTGCCCTGTCCTTACTGTGTCTTAACTATGTCCTCATTGTATCCTCAATGTGTGTATAATAAGTCCCCACAATGTCCTCACGATGTCCAAACCATGTTTTCATTATATGCCAACTGTGTCCTTAATGTGACCTAAATATGGTATCATTATGTCCTTAATAAATAGCTCACAGCATCCTTACCATGTCCAAACCTTGTCCTCACTGTTACATTTGTATACTCACTGTGTTCTTGTTGTGTTCCATGTGCTCAGTGTGTACTCAGTGTGCTCACCATGTCCAAACATTGCCCTCACCACGTCATAAATGTGTCCTCACTGTGTCCTATGTACTCACTATATTCTCTATCTGTCCATACTATGTCCTCAAGGTTTCACACTATGTCCTCACAATGAGCTTACTGTGTCCTTACTGTGACCTAACAGTTTCCTCACGGTGTCCTTATCGTTTTCCTACTATGTCCTAACAGCATCCTCACAATTTATACACCATTGTGCTAAATATTATAACTGTGTTCTCAATGTATCCTTGCTGTGTTATCACTATGCCCTAAATGTGTCCTAATTATGTCGCCACCATGTTCTGACCCTCTGTGTCCTCACATTTCTTCTGTCCTCAATATTTCTTCTCTGTGTCTTCACTAGGTCCTCACTATGTCCTCAATGTGCTCTCAATGTGTCCTCACCGTCCCACTCAAATTTGGTCCTTGAGCCATTTTCCTCCATACTGCCAATTACAAATTTTAAACAGTTTATATCCTGCACACGCATTACGTCATGTTCTCATTTGAATACTGTACCGGTGTTATTTCCCATGACGCCTTTTGTTTTATTATACATTATGAATTTCTCTCTCTCTGTCTCTCTCTCTCTCTCTCTTCCCTCTAATCCCTGTGCCTACAACCAGCTTATGAGCTGAAATATTTTATCAGGTGGAGGCCGCAGTCAAAGTTATCATTTTAATCTTATTTCAATAAAAAATATAATCTCTCTTCTTCTGCCTTTGACAGCAGCTAATGGTTTTTCGTTATCGTAGGGGAAACTTTGAAGACTGGGCCTGCCAAAAATAAAATATAAAAATAAAAAAAATATGCAAAGTGTCCCATATTTTTTTCCCTGACAGCTTTCTCATGAAATACAGACACACACACACACACACACACACACACACACACACACAGTAGTACACCATTTTGATACAACAGGAGTGCATTCACTTATTTATGGATTTATTTCTTGTTGATGAAGACAAAGTGTTTTACCCCAATTTAGTGCATTAAAAAAAGCGGTCTAAGAGGAACTCCATTTTTTCTCTCCTTCTTTGATTGATCTGTCTCTTGACTCTGGTTCTGTCCCCACACCAATGCTGATTATTATCACCTGAACTTTTTTCTAATCCATGGACTTATTTATATATTCCCCAGCAACAATACCATGTTTTACAGTCCCCCGCAGATACATGGTATTTAATAATTTTTAGTTATTTATTCAATGTGAAGCAAGTCAAAGAAAGGCAAGCTGTAACCCTAATGTTAGCCTCAATAAGATTATGTAACTGGTAGGTTTTACTGAGTGTGCTGGATAGTTTCCTGGTAACTTTGTCACACTCGCTCCTTTCAACTTTCATGCAAATCCCAGGAGCCTACATCAGGTTATTTTTTTTTTTAATACAGTTTGTTGCTTTCTTTACAGGCATGCAAATATTTTTCAGTAATGTTATTTATTTATTCATTTTTAGGTTATGTTGGGAAATAGTGAATGGTTTTATATATACTGTATATATATTTTACAGATATGTGCATAAAACTTTTCTTACAAAAGGCCAGTCATTTTACTATAAATGGGACAGGAGAGGAATAATAAATTTCATGGGGTGCTGTTTCAGAAAAATAATCAACCACAGGGTAACTCTGTGATAAAGCAGAGTTACTGTTACCAAGTTTATTAATTTCCAGTAGCAGCATGTTAAACTGTGTTTTATAAATTTAATATTGTTTTATTGTTTTATTAATTTTTACATCAAAATAAATTCCACATGATTACAATTAATTATTTATTATTATTATTATTATTATTATTATTATTATTATTATGTCAAATTCTTATCTATTTACAGCACAGTTCTTGTTCTCACTTACCTTACAGCAGCTATGATTATTCCTTCCCCCACCAGCCTCTTTTTATTCCCTTTCTTGAAAATAATCTGGTGAAAAATCAAAGCTTGGTTAAAGCAAAAGTGGTAAAAAGCTGTGACACTGGACACTCCTTACTTAAAGCTCACAGTGAAAGTGAAATTTTGACCATATTAAAATGTAAAAAGAAATCAACCCCATCTGACCAATCAAAATAGGAACCCATCATGAAAAATGTGTAAAAATATTCCACTTTTTTTTACACACACACACACACACACACACACACACACACACACACACACACAAAAAAAAAAGACCTGTCATTATTTTTGACTATAAAGAAAAATAACACATTTCATGGGTCGTTGTTTTAGGAAAATAATCAACCACAGGGTGGTGTGATGAACCAGAGTTATTGTTACCACGTACTGTAGTTGATTCATTTCAGAAAGGTGCTTTATTACTCTTACTCCACTGGAAATTCCACATGATTACAATTTAGTACTTATTATAACATAATAAAAAGACAAAGTAGGAGCCATCAGAATAGAAACACATCATGAAGTGCGTGTAAAACATTCTACACATTTTTTACCGACCAATGCCCAATAAATAGTGCACTAGGTGCACACAATTTCCCTTAGCTAGTTAGGGTTTTAGTGTAGAAGTTATGGTACAATACCGGTTTTTATTGGCGACTATGTTTCCATGGCGACAGCAATGTCTCTAATTGGCAGGTCAGCAAAAAAAATAAGTTGAAATCACAGTGATGTACAGTATGGTTTCTATTGATTTGTCAGTGCTCGCTTCCTATATATGTGGAGTTTTAACTTCTCAGAGCTACTGTTAAATAAGATTATACATTTATAGCCAAACATATGCGCACAGACCATTATTACCATACGTGCTTTTTCTTCTTCCTCTTTTTCTTTAGTGTTGAGCAAAGTTTTTGGAAGTCTTTGTATCCTGGAGCGTTACATCACTAAGAGAAATTGGGTTCAGCACGACAATACAACAATCCTGTACGAGCTCCCGGAAGACATGTTATGTTAAGGTTGGAGTGGAAGAACTTGAGTGTCCTGAACTATTTGGGATGAACTGAAATGCCAGAGTGCCAGATGTCATTGCCCAACATCAATCCGCTTGTATATCGGCATGAGAAGAAATTCCCACAGCTATTTAGTGAAAAGCCTTTCCAGAACAGAAGAGTAAAGCTTACTCAACAATAAATGCGGAAATAGATGTTCGGTAAGCACATACACTGATCATCCATAACATTAAAAACATTAGCATTAAACCTGCCTAGATTTTGGGATCCTGTTGTGCCACCTGGGTTTGCTGTGATGTTTGTCACCAGGATGTCAACAGTGGATCCTTTGGGGTGCTGTGGGTCAGATTTATGTGTCTGATGTCTGGACAGGGTCTTTCACAGGGTCTTTGGTCCCTGTGAGCATGGGTGAGCCTTGGATGCCTATGATACTATCAGCAGTTTACTGGTGTATAATTGATAATTAACATTTGTGTTAATTTTATGGCTGAATGGAGTAACTGTGTGATAGTCAGAAAGGGTGCACGTACTTTTATCTACGTATATTGTCTACCATTCACAGCATGAAATCATTCCATCTTTTATGTCGCACGTTAAATTAATGCAGTGCATGCACAACCATGTTCAGGTCACATTTTAATCTCTTTGCAGACAGGAATGTATTTGCAACCGACTCCGCATCACTCTTTTCCTCTCTCTTCCTCTCTCTTTTTTCCGAATGTTACATTTTTATGATATCATGTCAAACCTGAGAAATAAACAGCAGCCCTTTTTAAGCACTGTGAAAAGAAGCTTCAATTACTCAACATATCATTTGTCCTCGCGTAAACCCAAAGTGAGACAGACACCAGTGAAAAAGTCGTTTTGCTTTTCTTTTTTTTTTGAATACCGTATTTCTGTTTATTATTAGCTGAGTCTGTGCTTCATCATTCCGCGGGAAAAAAATCATATCTTCTGAACATAAGGGGGAGAAACAGTGGGAAATCAATCATTTGTGCTTGGGCAGATAAACAGAAGACACAATCGGGGAGAAGAGAAGAGACAGGAAGGAGAAAGGCCTCGTCCTGCCGTGATGGATAGCTGGAGTAAAAGTGTCAGGATGGTATTATGTAAATTAAGGAGGCATCCGAGCATCGCCTTGATGATTATGGGAGATGTGAATGATGTTTGCGGTCCCCAGGCACTTCGCCGCGCCTTGTTATTTTTCTTCCCTCCAACCAGCCCTCGGGTGTGTTCCGCCTGACCCGCCGGACCGACGGGAGGAGAATCCCCCCTGGGGAACGCACTCCAAAAAACTATACGGGAAAAAAAAGACATCTGTTTCATTTACTAAACAAATTATCTGCCAGGATTCCTCATCTAATAGGGATGGAGGGGATAAAACCGAGACATGCAACACACACACACACACACACACACACACACACACACACAGGAAAGTGAGTCTGTGAAAATGATGTCTGATCTTTTGACCTTTCTCGTGCATGTCCTCACAACTCTCAAATAAAAGTCACCGTGTTGAAATTCTAACAAACCACAGACGTCTCCAAAAGCATGAGCACAGAGACGTGCTGAGTGTGTGCTGAGTGTGTGAGGAGAGTGTGAGGAGTGTGTGCTGAGCCAGGGGCAAGTGATAAAGTAAAAAATTACAAATATAACAAACACATGATTAAATAATTAAATAAACCTCAACGTGAGTGTAAGGTTTTAGGTCTAAATTATCATTTAGAGGAGTACGAAATAAGATTAGGTCTGAGGTTCAATAAACACTTTATTAATTAATCAATCAGGCTGATTAGTAAAACTGTTTATTATAATCAAAGAGTTTATGTGCAGAAAGCAAGAACTAAATAACTAAAACCTCCAAATCCACTTAACCAGTCGATTACTTATTCTGTAAAGAAATGAATGAACACATTTGATCAGTAAGAGGCCCTGCGGCTGTGAGTTAGACTCAAAGTTACCAAAAGCAGGAAGTGAGTGAAGTAGAAAGTGTGTGTCGAGAAATTATAGGATAGGACATGACCTTACACTAAGATGAGGATTTTTACTTCATTGTGAAAAGCAGAATGTAAGGAACTGAAGATGTAGTGTAGTGTAGTGGACGGGCAGAAGCGCGGGCGGATGGAAGGAAGGACTTTTGTTTAAGGAAGGATTAGAGTTTTTTTTTTTACTAATAAATAAACAAACATTTTTTTCATTAAATCATTGTGGACAAAAGTGAACATTTAATAATTATGATCAATGTAATTAGAATTTGAATTATTTAATTGTTTCTATAACAATTTAGTTAAAAAGAAAATAAATACGACTAAAATAAATTGTATAATTAAAGGTATGACTTAATTTGACTTAAATATGACTTCTTCTCATTATTTTAGTAAACAGTTACACTGACAAAATTTAGGCTTATAAACTACTTATTTAATAACTTAATCAAATAAAATAAATAATGAATAAATAAATTAATGATTTTTTCATTACATTATTCAAATTATGCAATCAATAATTAAAGTAAGATAAAATAAATACAAATATTTTGATAGTTAAATGTGTGATTTAATTTGAGGGATATTATTATTATTATTATTATTATTATTATTATTATTATTATTATTATTATAAGCAATAATAGTTACAGTTGAAATAATTTAAGATAAGATATTAACTAATAAATAAATAGGATAAGGGTAGGGTTATTATTATTTTTTTAATATTATTATTATTATTATTATTATTATTATTATATTATATATTATTATTTTTGCAATACTGAACCATTCACTAAAAATTAAAAAAATTAATCCTAAATTACTTTAATAACTGAGTATCTCTGCATGATGTGATTTTAGGCAAAGTAAATACATAAGTAAATAATAAATAATAAAAACAAACTAAGAAAAAACAGCGCAACTGAATGTTGTATAGCAAGTGTAAGACCTGGGCACAGGTGTGTCTGGGGGGGTTGAGAGGTATCAGCATTATCTCATCTCTATTTCACACACACAAACACACACGCGCACACACACACACACACACACACACACACACACACTTTTTAAGTGCATGATGTTTGCCAACCTTGTGTCTTGTGTGCGACGCTCCTGATCGCTGTCTGGAAGAAACACGAGGCCAATTAAAAGCAGGAAACGCGAGTCTCACTTTAGCTCGGGCCTCATGGTGAGACTTCCACCAAACAGGTTTAAAAACGAAAGTGTGTTTCCTTGCTTGGACTCTCTCCCATCGCTAGTGTGATAGCACATGTGCACATGATCCTATCAACAATCGCGGGCCTATCACACCTAGCGCAAACACGCTGCGCGCTCCACGTACGTGTTTAATTGTTTCAAACCAATTAATTATTTATTTATTTACTTTTTTATTTTATTTCAAGAGGAAGTGTAATCAGTGGAGATAAACCGTGCAACAATCGCATTAACGCACTTTTACACTTTTCTAAAACGTGTTCATTTTCTCTGTATGGAATCGACAGACTTACACAGGTACACACAGTGTACAACGGATTGTATAACATTAATATGTAGAGCTACTGCACTTAAGCCTTGAATATGGAGTAGAGCACTTCCGTAACATTTTTACAAGAAAAGTATTTCCTATAAATTCCGTGTCTAACTCCATGCTCAGATATTTATCATCGGGTGACGTTTTACTTCTAAACACACTCTTTAAATTTCCTCCATGTGTAGCTACTACGTTTGCAATCGCTCTCTTTAGCGATTTCCGTGCCAGGTGATGTGTTGCCTGTTGATGTATTTTCCTAATTCCTGTGAGAAGTTCACAGGTTTGTTAGGTGATGATGTTAGACAAGGATGCTATTATTTAACTCGCTTCAACACTCGAAAGTTTTGTGTATAAGAATGTTTAAAACTCTGAAAGGTTCAGTGTCTAGGATTTCATTTTTACGACAACCCACAGTTTTAGACACTAAGCAGGAGAAGGAAGAGGAGCTAATATCCATTCTCTGGACATTAATTTTACTCTAAGACATGCCACGCTTGCAGATATTGAACACAGCTTATAATTAGTTCACTAGTTAACAATTAGCTTCATTTTATTCGTTTATTTTTACACAGCTATGTGACTCAAAACCGCTGTAAATTAGCACGTTAGTTAGTTAGCTCTGAATGAGACAACTGATAACATGCTTTATCTTGTCTTGGCCTTTTTTTTTGTTACTATAATAAAGATGAACCTTCTAATGTCACTAGGTTATAGTATATTAGCTATCTGAGTACTCAATACAGTTAGCTACAGTGAGCTGCAGAGCAAGCACTGATTAGTTAAAAGCTAAAAAAAATGTGCTTTTCTTTGTTACCATAGATTGTCAAGTAAGTATGCTAACAAGTAATTTTATTCTGGTATTATTTTCAATACAAAAAGAAAAAATCCTATTTTCTAAGTTAATAATAATAATCATAATCATAATAATAATAATAATAATAATAATAATAATAATAATAATAATAATAATATGCATAAACAATAATGAAAATAAATAAATAAAATGTGTTATTCGCAGAATATTTAATTATTTATTCATTTGTGCAAGTACAGTGAAAAAAGCAGGGTTAGTGTAATGTTGGTTTAGATATCACATTCAAATATATATTCCATTTCTTTCTTGTTAAGGTTGTTTGTGTAGGTGATCATGCCTGTCTTTGTTTCTGTACCTCAGCTTTAATTCCCTAAACTGCTGAACTGAGCTGAGTGAGTGCTGAGGCCTTTTAATCAGATTTTTTGGTATTAGGATATACAGTATATCTATGGATATACGGTCACACATATATACACACACACATTAATGCATAAGCATACACCCGCATGAATATTATATTAACAACCTTTCATAATATTATTAATCATTATTAATGCGTGTGCTATAATTTCCCTAATATATTTAATGTGATTACTAGTTCTAATTCTATTATGTGTTAATTATTACAGGTATAGTATATTGCATACTCTGCTTATTTCTACTAATTCTACTGATTTAATAATCATTATTTGTGAACCTTGAATGCAATCTAAAAGTGGAACTCCGTCTATCTGTCAACCTTTTCCTGTTTAGTGTTCAGCAATGCTGAGTAGACGGATTGTTTTTGTATAGCTTGTACCTTGAACCTACTCGTCGTCTGGATTTAAATTCCTCTTGGTCGGTGTGATGGTGGTCGGCTTTTCAACCTAGAACCTACTGACCAGTAGTCCTGTGCCTTACCCACCAAGCTACCCCTGGCCCAAGTTCCAGCTTGCATAAATGTTGAAGCTTTGAGAGATGATTCAAAACACTGAGCGAGCACTAAAGTGCCGCTGCATTGTTCGCTTTAAAGGTACAGATGAAGCAAGGGTGAAATCCCACTGCATCACTATTATCAGGTAGGATGGCATTGTGGGTAGAACGTCATTGTGGGTAATGTAAAAATGTTAACCTGAAAAAATCCTGAGAAGTCCATTACAGTACTGACATAAAAACATGAAAAAAATGGCTCCCGAGTGGCGAAGCCGTAATGAGATCCCCCTGTTTTCTGGAGATCACAAGTTAAAGCCTCCTGCAACCTGAAGCTTCTAGAGAGAGATGATTGGCCGAGCTCTCTCGGAGAGGAGGGATGGATAGCACTCTGTGAGATCACGCAAGTGGAAGGAGCGGATAGCGCTATCCTCCGAGCGTGTTTTGCGGCTCCTGATGGTGCATGAACAAGCAGTTCGAAAAGATGAGGTCGGCTGGCTTTATGTGTGTTAGTGGAAACAGGTGATAACGTTTAACCTCCCTGGTTGGTAGCTGTAGCCTTGATGGGGGATGCCCTAATGATGAGCAGGTGTTACTAAATTAGGGCAAAAAAAATTGTAAATCCTGAGAAAAAATTATGAAAAAAAAGGTGGGGGGGTACTTATGCTTATTAACTAGCATCATACAAAATTATGACTTCCTTTTTCTGCTTTCTGACCCTATTATTATTATTATTATTATTATTATTATCATTATTATTATTATTATTATTAGCAAGCACCGTCCCGCAGCTCGTGCTAATGACGCGACACAGGGGACGGAGACGTCACGGATGAGTGTCCAGTCACATCCAGAACTCTGATAACGTGTTCTCCATAACCCAACTCTGCCCTTCCGTGTTAACATACTGTGAACCGAGCCCGAGTGACAAAATCAATCAATCACACCGGGTGTGTCGACACAAAGAGGCACAGAGGAGCTAACAGAAATTGATGACATCCCCGCTCGAATTTTACACCATTTCAGCCACACTCGCAATTGAAACAGACAAAGATTTATAGTCCAGCCTGGGCCGCTGCTCTCCTTGATTGCCTTTTTTTCCCCTCCCTCCTCCTCTGTGGAAGCCCTTTTTTGCATATTTATTCCCAAGCTCATCAGGAGCTCAGAAAGGCATTAGAGTGACAGTCTTATTTCACCTATGGTGTGGCAGCGTCTAGGAAATTGCCTCACTTTCTTGCTTTTTTATCTTATGCTCATATCTTTTCTAGCTCGTTTCCTTTTTTTTCCCTTTCTATTTGATAATCATGAATTAGCAGTAATGCCTAGCAACAGTAGATGCTGATGTCTTGCTAACCAACTTGTACTGGTGACAGAAGTTCTGCCACGAGATGGCATTGCCCAAATCGTTAATGTTTATGCTATGCATACTTAACTATGCTAGTTAAGTAAAAATGAAGGCTTAGCCATCTCGCTGAGAGGTAGCTAGCATAGTTAGCTAACACATGTCAAGTCAAATTAGCCTTATATCATACATCCATGGGTCCTATTAAAATTTTTCAAAGTAGAACTCAGACAAACTTGCCATGTTTAACACCAAGACGTCCAGTTAATCATTTTTGAACCTGAAAATGGTATTGATTATACTTTTTTGCTAGCAAGTGTCTGTATTAACGTTTAATTTAGAGAGTAAATCACACTTCCATGTGCAACTCTTGATAGCCTAATATGTCTGGCTGCCACCACGGGCAGCTCATAGAAGGATAGCCAATGGGCGTCACGTCTGATTACCCCGTGTTATGTTGTTCCCTTGCTCGAGATGAACCTTCCTCATTGGCATTATCATATTTGAAACATGTTTATAGTGATGCTGCGTTCCCCTCTTAATTTGTTCGATCTGTCTGCCGGCGACTGAGCCAACACATCAACATGCCACCGGTCCTCGGTCTTTCCCTCAAGTTGGGCGCTAAAGATTTTTACCGCCGCTTCTGGAACAACTATAAATTTTATCAATAACCCCGGGTAGAAACAAATGCGTCTCATCACACGCGTCGTAAACAGGAACGTGCGCTTGATGATTATTACCGTTCAAACGTGACGGATAACTTTCATCCCACGTGGACGAAGAGCATCTCAGATTGAAGTTCTACATCTCTGAATATCCATTACAGACGGTGTGAAATGGAGGGAAGCTGATGCTCGGGCATCTTACAACACTGTCACCAAAATGTTAAATCACACTCAGTGTGATTTAAGAAAGTCTCTCTGCTTATGCATGTACAGTATTTTTCTTTATACATTTTTTATAAGCATTTCAATTCCTGTTTTGACTTACACTAACCAGCCACTTCATTAAGTACACCTGTTGAACTGTTCAATAAAGCAATTATATAATCAGCAAATCACACTGTAGCAACTCAATGCAGAATGGGGGAGAATAGTGATTTAAGTTCAGATTTTAATTTTCAAACCTGCTGATCTACTGGGATTTTCACAAACAACCATCTCTAGGGTTTACAAAGAATGGGGTGAAAAAAGAAAATATACAGTGAGGGCAGTTCCTTGTGTGAAAATGCCTTGTTGATGCCTGCTGATAGAAATGCAGCAGTAACTGAAATATAGTAACTTCATTACAACCAATGTATGCTGAAGAGCATCACTAAATGCACAACACATTGAACCTTGAAGCAGATGTGCTACAGCAGCAGAAGACCACACCTGATGCCGCTCTTGTCAACTAAGAACAGGAAACTGAGGCTACAGGTCACATGGGCTCACCAAAATTGGACAATCGAAGATTGGAAAAACCTCGTCTGGTCTGATGAGACTCGGTTTCTGCTGCAATATTTGGATTGTAGGGTCAAAATTTGGCATAAAACACAAACAGATTTCTTGAACATAACAATAAGCTCACTGTACTTAAATGACCTCCAAAGACACGGTCAGATCTCACTCCAATAGAGCACAATTGGTATGTGGTGGAACAGGAGATTCTGAAGCAAAATTCTGAAGAAACTGCTTGATGCTATTGTGTCAATATGGGCCAAAATCTCTAAGGAATCTTTGCAGCACCTTGGTGAATCTATGCCATAAAGAATCAAGGCAGTAATTCATATCATTACCTTCTTAAAGTGTTGCTGTATTTCTTTTTCTTAATCAGTAGCTATGGATTTAGTTTCAAAATAAAGTAACATACTGTAAGCCTGAACTGATTAAAAAGTTGGACAAACAACAACCATTTTGACTGCAAGTTTGATGAAAACATGAATACCTCACAGCTTGAATGAAAGTAATTAATTGAAAAATAATGCTAAAATAAAAAATTCAATTAGTTTGTGAAATTTTACAAAACTTGACCCTGGCCCTGATGGCTGAGAGAATATCCAGGCCAATGTAAGAAGAATTACTGCTGAACAATTTCTAAAATCACATCTATGAGTTACTCTTTGTTTTTGTTTATTTCTTTGTGAATGAAAAAACAAAAAGAATAATTCTGGTATCAAGCTTAGATTACTTATGGTGGCTTAGTGGTTAGCCCTGTCGCCTTGTACCTCCACGGTCCAGGTTCGATTCCCGCCTCAAAGTCTGTGTTCATGGAATTTACATGTTCTCTGTGTGCTTGGTGGGTTTCTTCCAGGTACGCTGGTTTCCTCCCACAATCCAAAGACATGCAGGTTAGACTCATTAGCATTCCCAAATTGCCTGAAGTGTGTGAATGCATGTGTGAAGGTTGACCAGAGGTCCTACACAGAGGTTGACCAGAGGTCCCACCACAGTCGTAAAAATGGTATTCAAATAAAATGGTCACCACTGGCCTCCACATTCCCTAGTTGAACTACAGAGGTTCCTAGATGGATGGATGATGGGGGTTAGTTACTGTATACTTTCTATGTGTTTTTCCTGACAAATCCTACCTTCTGCATTATGACTGGTTAGATCTTCACTAAGGCAGAAATGCGAGCCAATCCCAGAGAATGAACGCAGGACTTAAACATAATGTTCTATTAGCACAGTTAATATTTGTTATTTATTTATAGCATTTAGTAATATTTATATCATTTTAGATTATTTTTTAATTTCAATCATTGGTTAATGATAAGGATTATTTCGTCAGTGTAACTGCTTGTTCAACAATTAAGATGTGACCTAAACGCTGATGCACAACACTTATTTTTCTCCTGCCATGTCCTGTAGATAACACTTTACAAGCATACTTTGGTGATCCTAAGGGTCTACTTGTAAAATTGTACTTTAGCACTACTGATTATTTCGATACTAGAATGTAAGAAAACTATGTTCTACTAGAAACTACTAGAAAACTGGTCAATGCTGAAAAGCTGATTTAATTTAGCTGAATACCATTCCGAAACTGATTGGTCTCCGTAACAAGACACTATGTTGAGTGGGGTTTTTTTTTTGTTGTTTGTTTGTTTTCAACATTTACAGTTTTTTACTTAGTAGAAAACAGAAAATGAAAATGTGTTAACTTGCTACTTCCAAAGATATTTGAAAAATAAATAAATAAATAAAGCATTAGAAAATGTCACCATACGATGAGCATTTTTTTGTTTGTTTTTACTTATTGTTGTGTATTGTAGAAACGGTAAGGTTTTAGAACAGGCACTTTAATATATAAAACCTGCGCTTAGCAGCTGCACAGCTGTCAGAGCCGCCTTTATACAGTGGAAAACCTTCCGACCAATCAGAACGGAGAATTTAACAGCGCTAATAGTGATATAAACCATTCTAAACAATCATGGCATTTTCTTCCCGGACACTGCTGTAATGTTCAGACTGCAGAAGCTTCCAGATGAAAGGCCCTGTGTTTTGTCGAGCCCTTAAGCTTTGGATCTGTTTGAAACAACGCAGTTAGAGACGCATCTGGTTTGAATATTAAATACTTTCGGGCTATATTGGACACTGTGAAACTTCTTTGTGATGTGCCGTGTCAGCACTTTCTATAGCGCTAATGTGGTCAAGCAGCTCAGCTTTATCATTCCTCTGCTGAGGAATATTGGGATGTTCCTGGATATGATGTGGGGATGACAGATATCGGGTTCTAGAACAATTAGACAGGACATAAAATCAGTCCCAAACCCATTATTTAGCAATTCTGGCTTTGGGATATAATTTTAAGGAGACTGATTGCCGTTGTGGAATACGCTTATTTAGAAAGCACTAAAGTAATAAAAACGGGACGGGGGTCCTATGTACGTTGGAAAAGTGCAACATTTGCAAATGTATGAGTAATGAAGTACTGAAGTAACTAGAACTGCATGAGCTTAGCACGCTCTTCCACTTCCACATGCATGCAAATGTAAACTATTCAACATAGACCTTCTATTACAGTGTATATGATTGGGATATTATATTGCATTAATGGATATTATTGCAATATACTCCATTAGCACCAAGACATCAGTAATAAACTCAGACACAAATCAACTGATTTTGCAGGAAGAATATGACACACTACTGTGCATTTTTAAATCCAATTGTTTTCAATACAAGTGTCAATAATGTGTTTCTTGGTGAGTTGAGGACCTGAATGTACTGAATTACAAGGTATTTTCATCAATGTTTTTTTTTTTTTCTTCCATGATGGCACGGGTATATTCCAAAATGACGATGCTAGGATTCATCAGGCTCAAATTGTGAAAGAATGGTTCAGGGAGCATCATTTTCACACGAGTCCAGACCTTAACCCTATTGAGAATCTTCGGGATGTGCTGGAGAAGCCTACGCAGAGATCTGCCATCATCAATACAAGGTCTTGTGGAGAAGTGAATGTGACTCTGGAGTAAATTATTATGTTTATTTTAGTGTGCAAATATTAATCAAAATGTTAACATTTTTGTTTTTTGTCTTGATTTATGATTCTTTTTAACCACTTTTTAATTATTTATTTGAATATTAATTAATGTATTTATTGGTTTCAACATTTTATAGTCACACCAATTCAAATTAACTGTTATTTTGAAAAAATTAGGAATTTAGGGAAAAAAAATTAGGAAAAAAATTTAGTTATTTAGTAAGTAGTTGAAAGAAAAGAAAAGGCTGGATTATTTTCTCTTATTTTTTAATTTCTTGGTTTATTTGTTTCCTTGTTTGTTTAAACTGCTTCTTTCGTTCATTTAGTCATTCATTCTTTTTTTTTCTTTGTAGAGGTAGAGGTTTGTAGAGGTTTTTGTTTGTTTCATTGGCTGTTCGGTTGACTGCTTAGAAGACTGGTTGTTTGTTTGGTCTATTGGTTTGTTTGTTTACTGATTGCTTGATAGTTACAGTAGCTTGCTGGTTTTGTTTGGTTTTACTTGCTTGGCTGTTTTGTTGGTCACTTTGTGGTTGGTTGGTTGGTTGGTTGGTTGATCGGTTTTGCTTGTTTTTTTGGTTGGTTGGTCAATCAGTTGTTCAATCAATTAGTAGTAAACAATGAGCAGTAAACAATGTTGTGATGACAATTTTCAATTATTGAATGAGTTGTCAGGAGTTTTTCTTAACAAAATTACAAAACATTTGGTAGGCTGTGTTTAGCTTGGCTCTTACTTGATCTTTTCCACTGAAAAAAGTCTTTGTGAGAAAAAAAAAAAAAAATCAAAGATGTGGTTCTAAACAGCATAATAAAACAAGCTTTGTGAGTTTACATCAGCCGAGTGCTTAGCAGGCCTTGAGGATGAAACCGTAGATTACCTCCAATCAATATTTTTGTTGCCTCAATGCCACAATCGAAGCAAAACGAGCTGCATGAGTTTTTTTTTTTTTTTGCTTTTATTTGGATGATGTTGGATGTTTTGATCCGAGTGTCACGTTACCCAGTTGAACCTTAACTTAAGTACGGCTGACGTGTGGGGTAAAAGCCATCGCTCAGTTCATTATAAAAGTGAAAAGTGGTTTTATGTGGTTGTGCCTAGCTGTGTGAAGAGGCTATTAGACTGTGGTTTGTGATCTTGGCACAGGAGCCTGCATTGTGCGCTCTCTCTCTCTCTCTCTCTCTCTATATCCACTGCTACTCCCATGTGGGTGCCAGTCAACCCCCAATCCCCCCAAACCACCCCCATCCACATCACAGCATCTGCATCCTGCGCAATTTGTCATTGGCCCGTCTCCGCATTGCCATTGGCTGTTGCTGAGCAACCTGTCCATCTCACACACTATTTCCCATGATAAATTAGCTGGGCTGTTACTATGCCAACAGAATTTGTTACTTAATTAAACTGATTCGGATCGGAATTAGCTGGAGGGGAGAACGAGCGCACCGCTCTCTTTCCTTTTTTTGGTAACACTTTACCATTGTAACTAGGATTCTAACTCATTGCAGCACTAGTTTTATGTTTAAGATTGTACTTACAGTATTGTATTTCACCTGTTATGTAATGTGGTCAAACATATTAGTTTTTACTGCATATATTCAAACAAGGCGTTTACAGTGGTTTGGACATGTCTTCCAAATGAACCCCAACTGGATACCTTAACAACTTTTATGGCACCAATGACCATGTGGCTGAAAGGCACAAATGACGATGACAAAGGAAACCTGGTCCAAACAGATTGAAGACGACCTGAGGAACCATCAGTTCTAGAAATAAAGTTTCTGAAATGTTCAAAAACATTTTTCTTTACATTTACAGACTTTATTACTAAAAATGTTGCATGATTGTGTTTGATAATCGCTTGAGATTGAGATATGTAAGATTTATATACGGGCAAAAAATAAATACATAAAAATAAATAACACAAAATATAAAGTAAAAATAAAACAAATTAACCTGCACTTTACCTTTAAAAAAAAACTAAAAATAAATCCAGACAGATAAGTGTTTCCCTTTGTGCCCGCAAGCGCTGTGTGTGTGTGTGTGTGTGCATGTGTGTGTGTGTGTGCGCGTGTGTGAAGCTAAAATAAGGAGCCCCTCCCCCTCTCGTCTTACACAGTTACCCTTCCTCCACTCTATTCACACACATGCACACGCACACAACGCAAACACAGTTTTATCAGAAAAATAAACAAGAAATGTAGACACACGATTGAGGGACACACTAACGTAACCACTGCTGTAAATTAAAAATAAAACAAATTAACCTGAACTTTACCTTTGAAGAGAATCGCGACAGAGCAGTGTAGAGCAGAGAGAAAGAGTGTGTTACGAGGGGGTGCTTATGTATGGCGCCACCAAGTATGTTGTTAAGTGTGGGAGCCCCAATGCAAAACTTTAACAGACTCTAACAGCGTTGGGACGTGGGGTGTTTATTTTGGCCAAGGGTGATTGGCTCGGGTGAGCACCATGCAGCGCAAGGTAGGGGCGCTTATACAGTGTTCTTATTAACTCTCTTCTGTTCAGAAAGGGGTGTGTGTTACTATGAAGAGAGGTGCGCTTATGTCTGCGCGTGCCATCTCACTTTTCATAGTTTTCCCCACCTCTTTTTATTTCCACTTTTCTTTATCCTTTTCACTTTTCTCTTTTCTACTTTTCTCTTTTAACTTTTCTCTTTATCTCTTTTTCACTTTTCTCTTTTTCACTTTTCTCTTTTTCACTTTTCCCCTATACCAGAGCAACGCTCTAATACCTGGTGTTATCTAATGTTGCACATTGTGTGCTGGTTTCTGGAGGTTTAAATAACCTACCGGACAGGTGTAGCGCATCTCCTCTGATTGGCAACATGGCGGGGTTGCCTAGCAACCACGGCCGTCCGCTGCTCTGCCTGTTGGAGAATCAACAATGCCGTCTCCTTAGCCGAGGGAAGTTTCGGTAAGGGAATACACTTACAGGCTTTGGAGAACCGATCTACCACTACCAGAATAACAGTGTTCTGCTTGGATGGAGGGAGGACCGTCACAAAGTCCAAGGAGAGATGGGACCATGGGCGCGACGGTATGGGTAATGAGCACAGTAGTCCAGTGGGCCGTGTGCGGGGTTCCTTGTTCTGTGCGCAGGTTGGGCAGGCTGCCACATAAGCCTGAACATCCTGCTTCATGCCAGGCCACCAAAGATGTCGGCAAAGGAATTCGTTGGTTCTAGCAGCCGCTGGGTGTGCCGTGAATGGGGACGTATGGCCCCATACTAGGTCTTGGGGATGGAGGGTGGCAGGCACGTATAATTTCCCGGGGGGTCCTCCTCCCGGATCTGGTTCTTGATGCTATGTCTGCCTGACTTGCTCAATGGCCCAGCGTACAGGGGCTAGGATGCGTGGTGCTGGGATGATGCTCTCGGTTACCGGATCCAATAATGGGGGGTTCCATTGGTGTGAGAGAGCATCCGGCTTAAGGTTCTTTGACCCCGGGCGGAATGAGAGCACAAAGAAAAGAAGAGGGACCACCTAGCTTGTCGGTTTAGGCGTTTGGCCGACTGGATATACTCTAGATTTTTGTGGTTTGTCCAAATCAGTATTTGCTGTTTAGACCCCTCCAGCCAGTGCCTCCACTCTTCTAGGGCTAGCTTTATGGCAAGGAGCTCCTGATCTCCAATGCCGTAATTTCTCTCTGCTGGGGTCAAGCGGTGTGAGAAGTAGGGGCAGGGATGTAGATTTTGGTCCTCCCCAGAATGCTGGGAGAGAACTGCGCCCACCCCTATGTCAGATGCGTCTACCTCCACTATGAACTTCGTCTCTGGATCTGGCATCTGTAAGACTGGAGCTGTGGTGAGATTCGCTTTTATGGCCTCGAAGGCCCCTTGGGCCTCCCCTGTCCATTTAAATTGCCCTAGGCCCTTCTTTGTGAGGGCGCTGAGTGGGGCCGCCAGGGTGCTAAAGTTGCAGATGAACTGACAGAAGAAATTAGCGAACCCCAAGAAGCGCTGAACGGTCCGAAGCGATGTGGGACGGGGCCAACTGACCACAGCCCTTATCTTAGCTGGGTCCGTCTGAAGTTGGGCCCTGGATACCACGAAACCCAAAAAGGAGGTGGAAGTTGTGTGGAACTGTGACTTCTCCAGCTTAACATAAAGATAGTTCTGCTGGAGAAGTCGCAGCACCCGACGCACATAGGTGATGTGCTCCGGCAGCGAGGCACTGAAAATTAATATATCATCCAGGTAGACAAAGGCATAGAGGTTAAGCGTCTCCCGGAGCACCTCATTAATGAACCTTTGAAACACTGCCGGAGCATTAGTGAGACCAAATGGCATCACCAGGTAATCATAATAACTTGACGGCGTAATAAACGCTGTCTTCCACTTGTCCCCTGCACTGATGCAGATCAAGTTGCAAGCACAGTGTAGATCTAACTTTGTTAAAAATTTCACCTTCTGCAGACACTCGAATGCCGAATTCATCAGAGGTAGGGGATAGCAGTCCTTCAGGGTGATTGCGTTTAACCCACGATAATCTATGCAGAGGCGGAGGCCCCCATCCTTCTTCTTTTATGAGAAAAAAAAACGCCCCCACAGGGGATGTGGATGGGCAAATGAACCCCAGGGACAGTGCCTCTTGGATGTATTCCTTCATTGCCAACTGCTCGGGAGAAGACAAGCAATAAAGCTTTCCCCTTGACGGGGTCGAGCCTGGAAGCAGGTTGATCTCACAGTCGAATGGTCGGTGGGGAGGAAGCTTTTGTGCCCCCTGCTTGGAAAAAAACTCTGCCAGGTCCCAATAGTCTTTGGGCATTGCCGAGATGTCGACCTGATGGGATGCCTCTGCACATAGGTTTCGAATCCCCTTTAAGCAGCTTTGTGTGCAGTGGATGCCCCAAACTGAGACAGAACATGTTAGCCAATCGATACGGGGGTTGTGTTCTTATAGCCAAGGAAACCCCAGTACCACTTGGAGCTCGGGTACTCGGGTAACGAGGAAGGTAATACGCTCTGCATGCTGTCCGACATGCAGTATTAGTGGGTCGGTCTCATGTACGATTGGCCCAGATTCGAATAACTGACCATCCAGGGCCGTCACTGAAAGGGGTGGTAGAGAGTGGGTGGAATGGCACACCCAATCTTCGCACAAGGCCTACATCTATAAGGTTACCCGCCGCTCCTGAGTCTACAAACACCTTCAGACAGGTTGTGGTTGCCCCCTCCCAGGTGATAGCGGTGGAAAGGAAGAGCCCTGTGCGCTGAGGGTCTGACCTTTGGGTCACTGTCAGTCCCCCTTTTGGGAGTGACCCTCCTCTTTTGGCTTATTCTGCAGACAGCGCCCCTGGTAGTGGCCGGACCTGCCGCAACGAAAGCAGCCCGACCGAAATTTGGGGGGCCCCAAGACTGCAGCTGCACCTAACTGCATGGGTTCCCCCTGATCGGCCTCCAGTTCTAGTTCTCTGTGGAGAGACCACCGTTTCCCTGTAGCTTTCTGAGCGTTCCGCTCTGCGCTCACGGAGGTGGTTATCTATTTTGATGGCCATACTGTACAGAGCTTCTAAGTCCTCAGGAGGTTTGCGCACTGCAAGCTCATCTTTTAGCCTTTCAGTATGTGGATGATGAAAGGTGGCCTTGAGTGCCTGTATAAAGTCATTCGCTGTAGTGTGTGCCAGTAGGAGGTTTTCCCACACTGCGGTGGCCCACTTCAGTGCCCTGCCTGTCAATAGTGATATCATGAATGCAATCTTTGCTCTCTCAGTTGGAAATTGAGATGGTTGCATCTCAAATATTAAAGAGCACTGGAGTAAGAAGGCACTGCATCTCTCAGGCTCCCCTGCATATGGCTGAGGACTGGGTAAGAAATGACCTGTGCCTCAAGGCGGCCATGGATCTGATCCAAGCGCTGCGAAATGCCCTTAATTTCAGAAAATAGTTCGGTCAGAGCTTGTTCATGTTTGCCGATCATCCCTGCCTGACCAG
>JAOVVB010000002.1:2127819-2144812 GCA_028570985.1 Heterobranchus longifilis
GTTCTTGCAAGAACTATTACAGAAAGGCTGACCTCTGTGTCTTAAAATAACAACTAACTGTTGTTTTTGTTGTTGTTGTTACGTAATTACCTAATTCCATATGTGTTATTTTATAGTTTTGAAATCCCCAGTATTGTTGTAGAATGAAGAAAATAAATCACTAAACAAAAACAAAGAAATTTGCAAGTGACCCCAAACTTTTGAACCGTAGTGTATCTAATTCTTGCTTCTTAAGAAAGAATTAAAATTAGATATAATCCTTAAGGATTATCTGTATTAAGTATAAACATAAGCTAAAGGATCCAAGATGCATATACTGTAATACAGATTTAACATTAGATTAGCATTTCTTGGTTTTAGAGTTGGTTTTCTTGGTTTTCTCAATCAATTAAGGGGCCAGAGTGCTAGCGTTAGCTTCGTCTTGTTGTTATTGTGTTTTAATATTACACAAAGCAGCTTTCATATGACTATGAAAATTTTATTTACAACTGTAACCTTGGTAAAATTAAGCGCTGTACCCCTTCGCTCAGTCACTTGACCTATAATCAGGATGGTGGTTTACAGTAATGAGCGATGTCAGAGTGAATTTAGCAAGAAATATGGTGTTCCTGACATACCTTCAAAGGCCCTGATCCCTTCGCATGGTGGAGGCCGTCCGAAAATGTCGCAGAACACAATGCTGAAGGTATGAAAAGCAAGTTTTTACTGTATCAATGTGCTCATTTTAGTATTTTGTTCTTTCACACACTTGTATAAATGTAAATCGCTTTAAAGAAGGTGTAGTCATTGACTTAACATTTACAGTATGGAAGGAGTCTCCAGTGTGAGTGGAGCATTTATGATAAATTTTTATTTATTGAGGAAATTACTGATGGATTTTGTAATTGATTTCATCATTGCAAGGTATTTTTTTGTCTTACTGAAAGAGAGAAAGAGCAAAAAAAGGGGAGTGAGTGAGTGAAAAAGTGAGTGAGTGAGTGAGTGAGTGAGTGAGTGAGTGAGTGGATAAATAAATAAACCCTTCCCAAGCTGAGCATTTAGTTGATCATCAAAGAGCGAGCGGTTATTCCCCCCCTGAAGGTAACAGCAAACGTGCGAGCCGGAGTGAATAGGGCAGACGTGCATACGGCCATTCCTGCCACGCTGCCTCAATAATCTCAGAGTAATAATGGCTGCAGAGCGTGTGAGGAGTGTGTGAGTAGGCGGATCAGGAGGTGCGGGGAGATTAGGCCTTCGGTGGCTCAGCCGTGCCAAAGTGTAGCCATGCGTCACACCGGCGCTGTTGTTCTCCTGCGTCTCTGGAGTGAAGAGGGACACTCATGGCTCCCACTGATAACTTGTCTCAGCCGGCAGACAAGCCAGGCTTACCTCAGCTCCTCACACACACACACACATACACACACACATCACAGTATTAACACACATGCATACACTTTTCTCAAGCCAAACTACTGTACATGCTCACCTCTAGCATTTTCAATTAAGCAAAAGAGTAAAAAATAAAATGCTGTAATATTGTGAATGTTTGGCTTCTGAACATATCCGATTTCTTTACTGTTATTGATCAATATTTGTACTAAATAATTATTATTTTTATGTTTTTAAGAGGTTTTATAATATGACAAAAATATATTATGATGCTCTGAAGGATGTCTATGACATTCTGTCTTACTAATGATATAATGATATATACTGTATACTGTATGGAATAAGAGAGAGAGAGAGAGAGAGAGAGAGAGAGAGAGAGAGAGAGAGAGGTGGCCTTCACCTCTAGGGTCGAGGGTTTGATTTACCATCTTGGGTCTGTGTTCATGGAGTTTGCACATTCTCCCCTTGTTTGGTGGGTTTCCTCTGAGTACACTGGTTTCCTCCCACAGTCCAAAGCCATGTTAGGCTAATTTGTGTTCCCAAATTAACCATAGTGTGTGTGTGTGTGTGTGTGTGTGTGTGTGCTCAGTGGTTATGTTGTTTGGAATTTGGAAGGTCCCTGGTTCAAACCCCAGCACCACCAAGTTGCCACTGTTGGGCCCTTGAGCAAGACCCTTAAACCTCAATTGCTCAGCTGTAAAAATGAGATCAAATGTAAGTCGGTATGGATAAATGCATCTGCCAAATGCTCAAATGCAAATGCCCTGAAATGGATGGGTGTACCCCGCTGCGTGCCCTGAGTCTCCTGGGATACGCTGCAGGCCCCATGACCCTGTACAAAGGATAAGCAGTGTAGAATATACATATATATCCCGGTATTCATGATATATATAAATTTTTTTTTTTTTTTTTTTTTTAAAAGCTTGTCATGACATAATTAAGCACAACATCAGTCTAGCAGACCGTCTGACATCCCTAACCCTAACTTTGTCGTTCCTTATGATTCTTCTCCCCAAAGCCACTACTTAAAAAGCCTCACCTGCAGCATAGCAGAGCAGCTAATCCACTAACCGATCCACTCACCTCTCTAATCCTCCAGTTTTTTTTCTTTCCTCACTTTTTCACAGGAGTCTCAATGCGCCGGTCCCAGACGACCAGACTCACCCTCTAAAGTATGCCCCGTGCTCTCTGAACGCATCCCACAATCCTGTGCACAAAGACAGGAGGGTAAAGGGTTACTGTGTGAACAGAGGAAAGGCCTGAGGAGCAGGTTTTGCTCATCATCATCACTCGCTCTTCTCTGATAAACGTGACTGATCTGACATTTCTCCGAATTTTTAAGATCATTTTATCTGGCTTTGGTCCATGTGGGTCCTCATGTCCATGTGGGTCTTTCTTCAGAAACACAACCAGAATCAGGTTTTATTTGTTAAACATGTTGACACCCACAAGGAATTTGATTCCAAAGTACAGACCAACGTAAAGCACTGTACATTTGTTACAGACAAGGCACTACACACAGTATAGTACCAGGCTCTCCTTCAGGATGATCTATTCTATATGTGTGTGTCAATGTGTGTATTGCTCTAAGATGACCTGGAAACCCATTTGGAGTGTTTTGCCAACTTGCACATAGCATTCTCGCAATCCACTGCAGCCCTGACGAGGATAACATCCCTGAAAATGAATGCATAAATGAATAAATTAACAGTGGAACAAAATAATTATACACAAAAAGAAACGTTTTTTTTTTTCACATAAAAAGGGTGGGGTTTATTTAATCAATCACCATATGAATGTAAAACCAATCCATAATTGCCGCCTCCATGCCTTGCAAAAGTATTTATAGCTCATTGAACTTTTTAATAGTTTTTATGTGACAGACGAACACAAAGTGCCACATAATTGTGAAAATTGGGATACCGCTTTGCGAATTTTGACTTTAAGAACTAAAATTTTGCAAGGAATTTGCCTCAGCATGCAAAGCATTTTCAAAATACAAACGACCCGGCCAGTTGCGCGTACTTCTGGTTGCATGTACGTCCGGGAGCCGTTCAAAATTTGATTGAGTCAGTGGAAAGCCATGCGAAGCAAGTTTACATTTTTTTTGTGATTTTTTTTTTTTTGCATTTTGTGCATTATTTCGTGAAGACATGGCACCATGGGTCCTAAAAATGTTAACAAGGAAAACAGAGCCGCTTTCAGTTTAGTTTTTAAAGCAGGAAGAGGAATCATAAATTAGGGTTAAGTGAGGTTTATTCTTTATTTATTTAATATTTTATTGGTAATTATTTTGGGTGGCTGGAACGGATTACATTATTTCCTATGGGAAAATGCATTTCATAATACAATTCGCCTTAAGAACTCGCCTCCAGAACATGGTTTTCAAAAATTTTAGAGGTGGACATTATTTACAAATTAGGTGACTTCTGAATTCATTTGGTTCCACTGGATTTTCATTAGGGGTTGAATACGGATGCAGGCCACAATTTTCAGATTTTTATTTGTAAAAAAAAAAAATTTGAAAACCATTAATCATTTTCCTTCCACTTCACAATTATGTGGCATTTTGTGTTCATCTATCATATAAAATCACAATAAAATACATTTATGTTTGTGGTTGTAATTTGACAAAATGTAGAAAAGTTCAAGGGGTATAAATACTTAAATAAATAAATAAATTCCAGTGTTACTGTAAGTGTCCGTGTTTATAAGTTAAAGTAAGTCTAAGTGTTTCCTGAAAATTTCCAGAGAATCAGGAATTGGTTTGAGGTCTTTTTGTACAAAAGATACTGGTAAGATTGACATCTGCCACTTGTTAGCTTGTAGCTTGAGGGCAAACCTAAAACACTGAACGTGTCTTCAATTTGGTTTAAGAAGAAAATGGCAATTCAATTTCACATTTTTTAAGCCTCATAATACCGTGAGAAAAAGGCGCACTGCACAGAGAGAAATTAAAGGTGTTCATACTGTATTTTTGGAAGCCATGACGGAAAAGGAGGAGCTAAGACAGGTTAAAAATTCTAAAGAAAAAAAAATGCTTCAGGCTGGAGGCTGTAGCCCATATAATTAATTACTCTAGACAGGTATGAATTGAAAACACGATTCACGGCTTTGAGCTATTCAGTGTCGAGCGTATTCCAAGAAGAAACGTTTAAACACGAGGTTTATGATGATGTTTGAATGGAATGAAAAAATCGTGATGGACAGGATGACAGTTCTTGTGGATGAACTTGTCTGAATGGTTACAGAGGTTATAAAACAAATGAAAGAAATCAGTCAGGTTTTGCGAACAGAGCTAACTTTGGACAATAGCGCAGATGCAGTGTTAATACATGCTTACACGTAGTCATACGAAAGAATCTAAGGAAAAATAAGGGTAGTAAAGTGCAACGTTCATTTCGGCTTGTGAGTTTACAGGACAGCAGTGAGAACAGCAGTGTTGTACGATTTGAAGACGTTGCCGCTGACAAAAAGACAGGAAGCAGAGCTGGAGGTGGCAAAGCTGCGATTTGCTTTGGGAGTGACAAGAACGGACAGGATTAGGAATGAGTATATTAGAGAGGCAGTGCAGGTAGGACGCTTCTGGGACAAAGTTAGAGAGGCCAGATTAAGATGGTTTGGACGTGTGCAGAGGCGGGATGAGGGGTATATCGGGAGGAGAATGTTAGAGATGAAGCTGCCAGGCAGGAGGATAAGAGGAAGGCCCAATAGGAGGTTTATGGATGTGGTGAGGGAGGACATGCAGGAGGTTGGAGTGACAAAGGAAGATGTGGTAGACAGACTTAGATGGCAAAAAATAGTCCGCTGTGGTGACCTCTAACGGGAGCAGCCGAAAAAAGAAGAAGATAAAGACTTTGGGTGACCCAAAGTACAGTATATACTAAGTAGTGCACCATAATAATACTCAATCCAAAAAAATACTAAATAGTACGGTCTAGTAAATATACAATATCCATGACTAAACCCAACATTGCACACTAAACTACTAATTAATTCATTCTAAATTATATTAAATTAGCGGCTAAAAACAACCATGTAGACTAAACTACTAAATAGTGCACTCTAATACTGTAGGTACTGTCTGAACCCTACCTTGCATGCTAAACTTCTAAATAGTATGCTCTAATAGATACAAAATCCACAGCTAAGTCCCACACATTGCATTAAACTACTAAGTAGTAGACTTTACTAGATACTACCCTGCATATGGTGACGGTTATTACAGGCCTGTCTGGCAGGTTCATAGCTTCTGTATCCAAAACACAGGTATCCAGGATACTATTAACAGATGATCATTGACAGAGGATTATTAACAGATGTCCTGAGGTGAGGGATAGAAGGCTCTTTGTAACAGTTGGTCGGTAAATTTTGACAGTTCTTAAACAGTTTCAGAGTGATTCATGAATACTTCGTATCTTTTCGTAGCTAACGCGTAATGGGTTCGTAGCTGATTTTAAAGCATGTGATGTCACAGAGTCAAGGGCCAAAGATCAACCAAGAATTTAAATTTAGGACAATTCAGTGTAGCAAGTAGTTTGAGAATGTGGGAAAGCCCCAGAAGAAATACTCATGTGTCTTTAATTAAAATTAGCTATTTTTGTGCCATAAAATTCAATATTTAATTTAAATTAGCCTAACTTGAGCAAGTCAGAGGAGTTTATGGAAAAGTCCCGGATATGCATTTGAGATTTACTAACACCCTTTTTTTGCAATGTTTTGATTCTTTAATCCTTATATTTTCATTATGTTTTTTATATTTCTGATCCATGGATTAAAGTTAATGTACTGTTTTTCAAGTGCAACGGTGGTTCTTAAGAAGTTAAACACTAGCTGAACAATGAGGTCGAAAACACAGAGGCACGGACAATTTGGACAACAAAAGGCTTTTTTTTCCATCCTGAGATTTTCCAGACCCTTCCTAAATCCATCTCGTTGATTTGCAGACAAGATGAAGGGAAGGGAAAAGACTCGACCCCCCCCCCGCAGCCAAAACCCCAACTTCCAGACCTTGTTTAAAGAAAGTAGAAAGTGTCTAGACGTTTATTTGGGTGTTGTGTCTCTGAAGTGTTCTTTGAAAGCTCGGGGTGGCCTGTCTGTCAGGATGGCCTGTCTGTCCGTAGCTTGGAGGTTCCAGGTGAGCTGGAGGTGTGGCTTTGATAGGGGAGCTTTGATGTGGCACCCGTCTTGGCCTGTTCTCTCCTCCAGCCTTTTGACTGCCACTCTGTCTATAGTGCCAGACCAGACCAGAACAGACCAGACCAGACCAGTCCAGACCAGGTGAACCTGAGGCCTCTTCTCAAAACCACCCACTTACTCACACACACACACACACACACACACACACAAATTCATTCACTTGCTCACTTTCTTTTTCTCATACTCCTCCCTTTCTTTCCTCGCAGCATGACACGGGAGGTGCTGAGCCATTGCCCAGGCTACAATGGGAGTCTTGTTGCTCTGCCTCCCACACTGCCATTTCTCTGGTTACTGACAAGACAGCTCCGCAGTAATTTCATAGTTATTATGCTCTGGGCAATAACCTGAGTGGAGAGAAAAAAGACAGAAGGAACGCGATGGCTCAGGTATGACTCGGGTTGAAGGTTGTGTAAAAGATACCATGATGAATGAAGTGCAATTATTCTCTGTTATTCTTCCTCCACGTCCCCCTTGCACACAGATCCCAGCGTCTCTCCTGCGCTAATAGGAAGTCGGCAACGTCCAAGCTTTCGACCGCAGGTTAATTTCTTGACATTTTCATTCCATTAACATAACACAGATGGCCAGCGTAGAACTTAATTCCTGCTATGTTTACCCAGTTAGAGCTTCTGGTTCCCCTGCTGGAATCAGCTGATCCATTGCAAAATCTACGCACTCAGGAAGGTGGGGATGGGGAAGATTTGGGGGACGTTTTTACACGTGCCAACGTTTAACATTCTGTCAGAGAGAGCATATATCTCTGTGTTGATATGTTTAGCATATGTCACACCATACGTACACACATACACGGTTATCAGCCATTCCATCTCTACCTAATAGGAACACCCCGTACCCCTGCTTATTCATGAAGGCAATATCATAATGTGACTGTTTAGGGTCTCCTGGGAATTTATTTAATAAAATGGTGTGAACAAAAGAAGAAACATTTAATGCAAGTAAACTCTGACTGCAGAGACACCTCTGTGACGAGAAAGGTCATGAAATATTAAAGAGGAGACAGTTCCAGCAGCTACAGTAACCACTTTGTACAACCGTGGTGAGCAGAAACGTGCCTCAGAATGAACAAACGATTCAAATGAGACTGTATCAAGTTCCATTTCGATCAGCTACACAAGCTACATTGGAAAACAGGTTCACCCAAATTACACATTGCATGAACATCCAGGTGTACATGTGTTCCTAATAAATTGGCTTTTGGCACAATAAAGATGGCGGCATGCAGCGACAGAAGATGTTCATCTTCCAGATATCATGTAAGTCTTATAAAGTACAAGCACTAACATTTCCACTTTTTTTCTCTCCTTCTCACCTTGTCTTAAAGATGCCTAGAAGATGAAAGCGATGTGGCCTTGCCTTATCACTGTCTTTAGAGCTTCGCAAAAAACCTTTGGCAGTCCCCTCTTCCAGGAGAAGCAGCGTTTAGGATTATAGTTCTAAGGACAACCCTGACTATTCACACTTGGCATTAGCGAGACAGCCTCACTACAAGAAGGATATTTTTTATTCCTTCAATTTAACTTTAATTACCCAAATCTCTGTGAGGGCACACAAGAAAAGCCCAGGCATTTGTGTCAAGGAGATTACCAGACTGCCCTGCCAAGTCCGCGCGTCGCTGCATCGTTAGATAGAATTCAAATTCAAATCCGGGCTAAAGACAGTGCAGCTGTCACCCCCCCGGCCTGCAAAGCCCCGTTTGGATCAAAAATTAGCTGTCCTCCCTCTGCCTGCTCCTTCCTCTCATCTCCTTCCTCTTCCCCCGAGGACCTTAATCCCCCCTCCCTTTAAGCACTCTGACAGCTAAAATAAAGCCATAAAAATGCCAAAATAATTAGTAATTAAAAATAAATTTTATTTTCTCACTGTCTTTTCTCTTTCGAAGGCAACTTGTTAGAACTACTTAGGTTTCCACTAACATTCCACCACCCCAACCACCCCCCGACCCTGGTTTAATTCACCTCAAGAGTCCACCATTTGCTTTGATTACAGCCATGGCATCGTTTTAATAAACTTATACAATGTTTATTTCACATTAAATTCTCTCCAAGATTTTATATTGATGATGGGAGAGACGGACCATTGCATAATGCTTTCTCCATCACATCCCAAAGATTCTCAGTGGGGTTAAGGTCTGAACTCTGTGGTGACCAATCCATGGGTGAATCTCATGCTCCCAGAAAGATTCTTTCACAATATGAGACCAATGAATCCTGGCAGTGACACCTTGGAATATGCCTGACTTTTTTGGATGCATAACATTGCTGAATCTAGACCTAGAACCTAGACCTTACCTAGGGAACCTGTCATTGAGACATTGAGGTAAAACATAGTCTCATCAGAGCATGTGATCTTTGTTTTTTGATCATACACAATCAAACAGGTTCAACAAAAATGTCTCTGCAGTGAACTCTACAAGCATGTAAAGTTTTTAAGTCCAGTGCTTAACCACTTAAAGAACAGAGTCACATATAGTACCTCTTGGATTTGGAGCACCTTCACCCCATCAATCATTGCCACATTGCTGCCTCATAAGTTCTCAGTCCCTGGTTCAATCCTGTCCACATAAAGTTCTCTATTGTCCATGTGGGAGTTCTTCTAGGTTCTCTGGTTTCCCCCAACTTTAACAGAACCTGCCATGGATATGCTAGACTGCTCCTGTGTCATGGTTCTCTCAACCAGTACCTTATACCCTACTTTCTGGACAAGATGCTTGTTTCGCACCTTGCACAATGAAGCGTTAGGGACCAAAATCTCAGGGGGAACATGTCAGACCTGGAAAATGTCATGCTTTCTTGTTTTTTTTTTGTTTTTTTTTGAGAAGCATGCGTGCTTACAATAATTCAAGGTTGCAGCAAAGATCCAGGAGGCTTGCCGTGCTAGGTATGAAGCTAGCATGGCATGAGGCTGAAACATTAACAACGTCTGGCACAGCAAAGCAAACAAGCTGAGTACAATTTCAAAGGCACACACGGACCTGGTCCTGATTGCAAACCCACCGCCAGATTTGCACTGTGGGATGAGGTTGCGGCATGGTGAGCTGATTGTGAAGTTTAGGCAGCCAGTTATGGAGAAGATGTACAGATCTGCAGACAATGGTGAAACAAACATGGAGAACAGAAGAAGAAGAAAAAGAAGAAGAAAGGAATGATTATATCCTGGAGGACTTTCTTTACTTCCTTGTGCTGACTTCTAACAAGCCGCAAAAGCCAACTTAATAACCCTCCCCCTACCACACACACACACACACACACACACACACACACCCTCTCTGTCTCCCCTGGCCTCAGGGAGGGTGGGCCGATTAATATCTGCCTACCTTGTTACCTAATTCATTATGGAATAGTAGTTAATTTGATTTGATATTATTTTAATAAAATTCTGTAATATATTAGATTGTTTCAGGCTATCAAAATAATTTTCCAATTATTACGGTTACTCAACCAAGGCTCTCTTTTTTCCCCCTCCTTTGTGAGCGGCAGTGGGTCTTACTCCGAATACATTAGCTCGTACAACTCCATCCCGACCGACGGAAGGAGAAATATATATGCATGATTACACCAGAAATGTTATTACTGGTAATGCGCTGCCTGCAGTACTCAGCAAACGGCCCCACAGATTGATGCGTGATTGGCACGACATGGAGCCGTAAACGCTTCCATTATGTCCTCGTAAAAATACATCAGATTCCCTTTTATGCTAATAAACGAGGCCTTGTGTTTTTGCGTCTGTTAATTAGGAACACGCTCGAGCGACTCTGCCCTTCTGGTCGCATCAAGGCAACGTGAGTTTCCACTCGGACTGAATCTGTTTATTGCGCCTCAGGCACGGATTAGGAAGTCGACCAACACAGCGTTAAGCGCCGACTTCCTTTAAATGTAGGAGGATCGTTGAATACTGCATATGTACAAGAAATAAGTGATGACGTGGTGAGCTGTTACAGGAAACTAATCAGTGATGCAGAAAGAGTTTGATTTCTCTGATATGCTATCACAGCAACTTATTAAATATTTAATAATTCTAATTGATGAGTGACCTGTTGTGCATTTTATACATTTAAATTTGTATTCATGTCATGGAACTTCCAAGAAACATACTAAAACCTTTGAAACTGCACTGAAACCAGCTACTATTGATGTAAACAGTCTCCACTGTTTTATGCCAAGAATATATTTGGCAACAGTAACAATTTTATGATGTAATTTTTTAATCCCATTATTGTTGAATTTAATATTTTGCTTGATGCTCGCTAATGTTTATAGATTAAAAAACTCTAAAATTGCAAATACTGTACGTATGGACACAGAATTGTGTTTCCCATCAGCAGAGGTGGAAAGTAATGAATTGCATTTACTCACATTACTGTAATTGAGTAGATTTTTTGCGTACTTCTACTTTTTAAAGCAGTTTTTAAAATCTGTAATTTTACTTTTACTTAAGTATGTTTTGTTTGAAGTATTGTACTTCACTATATTTTAAATCATATTCCCTACTGAGTAAAAAATAAATGAATGAAAATGATTGATGGGCGTGGAGAACAAACGCGTTAAATTCACAAGAATGATGGAGACGGACTAAACAGATGCCAGTGATGCAGACACAGGTAAAAGCGAAATGCCATCAAATTCTTATGAAGCAAACCCCTGGTCATATTTAAGGGACCACTTTGATTTCAAGCACAACAAAGGGAACAGATTTATTATGCAAGGGTGTTCCATCCCCCATCCCCCACCCCCGCTGTTAAAAAAAAAAAAGTAACTCAGTAACTTTTACTCTGAATAAATTTTTAATGAGATACTTTTTACTTTTACTTGAGTAGATTTTTATAAGGGTAACTTTAGTTGTACTTCAGTAAAAGTTCACTAAAGTAACAGTACTTTTACTTGAGTACAAAATTTTACTACTCTTTCCACCTCTTCCCATAGTACAAAAAGTGAGTTAGAATCTAAAAGATGGTCAATGATGCAGAACTTTACCTGTAAACTTGGCTCTTTTCACTCTGACCCGAAGCCTAGGATCTTTTTCCTTTATTAAAAAAGACCATAAAAATACCCTGTAGTAATAATAAGAAGAAGAAGAAGAATACATAAGGGTCTAAATAAAACTTTAGTTTCAATAGTGGGAGTAAGCTACCATACAAACAATCTTATCCAAACATGATTAAACCCATTTGCATGCAACTTATCTGTAGCACCTTCTCCATGTTGAATCACCTATACAGTATGTTATGGCACAGCGAGATTCTTTTCTTCACATATCTCAGCTTGTTAGGAAGCTGCGGTCAGAGCACATGGGTCAGCCATGACAGTGCTCCTGAAGTAGCGCATGTAAAGGGCAGTGCACAAGGGCCCACAATGGCAATTTGGCAGTGCTGGGGATTGAACACCAGACCTTCTGATCAATAACCCAGAGCCTCATCTATTGAGCTACTGCTGCCCTCTAGACACCTTTTGATCATGCCTATTGAATTTTAATCTTAATCCACAGCAATTTGATAAAGATTTTATTTTTTTAATTAGAGAAGGAATCGGTTTACTTTCATCCCTTTTGAATTATGTTTGTTAAGTTGTGGAAAGTCGATAAAACTGCTACCTTAAACAGATTTTTAAATTGACCTTAAACAATCCTTTTTTTACCAGTCCAAGCTCAAAACTGTGATTTGTTAAATAATCGATGCTGAAATGGAAGAGTGGTGAAGTCAACAGGAAATGAAACAGGATATTACCTTAACACTCTAAAATATCTTATGACTAATAAAATACTAAAACCATTTCTCTGAGATTTATGGGTTTGAACAGCCTCATTGCTCAAGACCATTATTTACCCTTAGCATGTCCCACCGCTCCTGTCTTCGGCCATAAGACAATGACTCCTCGTCCTTCTTTTCCCTGTGAACTTTAACTCATCCTGATTTAATGGATGAGAGCCACCATTAGACTGCGTCCGTGCCATCCCTATTAAACCTGTTATTATCTCTAGTTTCCCTTTTTCACTCACCAAAGCTGAAGTATCAGTTTTAGGATAGAGAGGATAAAATGGAACATGAATAAGTAATATGCAAAGTCTTTTCCAGTAACTGTTTATTCACCTAATGCTTTAGAACACTAATGTATATTTAAGTTATCACGTAGATTTAAATCTAAAAATGATTGTTGCGTAGTGCTTCCTCCAGGCAAAATAAACAAAACGTGGTGAGACAGTTAATTGGAAACATGATGGGATCCCATATGGTGCACATAAATGTGTTTGCCATATCGTTAGCAGATCACGAGTTTGAATCTCAATGATGCCCTCACATCCATAACCGGGAGCTAAGGAGAGAAAAAAACTGGCATTACGGTGCTGCCTGGGTGGGAGGGATGTCATACTCCCCTTTCAATTACAACCGCATTAGCCAAGAGTGCTGGGAGCACTGGTGCTGCATGAGCAGCAGTTTGAAAAGATGTGCTTGGCCTTCACATGTCTTGAAAGAAGGTGTGTTTTTAGCCTTCACGTCTCCAGTCTCTACTGTAGCTGTCGCAGACAGGAGCTGGGTGAGGAGTAAGAATTCTTAGATGACCAAATTGCAAAAAGGAACCAGAAGAAAAAAAAAGTTTATTATTCTTAAAAATGAAATAGAAATGCCGGAAACAAGAATGAACAATGTGAAAAGGATTTTTTTTTTAAATAAAACTAGAATGCACACAAGTGTCGAAGAATGGCAGGAATGATGAAACATGAAGGGGGAGAAAAATGAGACCGCACAAAGCCCGGGCACATAAAACGGAAATATATAGAGCGTGAGTAACTAATACAAGACACAGATGACAAATGAAAAGCAATAAACTACAGTTGGGGTCAGAAGTTTGCACACAGTACACTCATCATGAACATTAATGTCTTGGCAATTAATTTTCTGGAATGTTTTTTTTTTCTGTGGATGAATTATTGTACAAAACATGTCTTTAACAGAAGGAAACCCCAAGTTCTGCAGTACAAGATTTAATCGATGACACGACAGACATAAAGTAAAAGGATTATTTGATTGGCAAAAGTAGGAAAGGAAAAGCTTTTAAGGAGGGAGGAAGGAAAAAGGGGAAGGAAAGTAGGAAGCCAGTGCCCCACTGGCATGCGGGCAAAGTGGCAGAGTGGGCCTGCGTGGGCAGAGGCTCCTGCATGCCCCCTCGAACGGCTCCTCTCTCAAGTCCCTGGGGCGCATGATATCACCCCGCTTGCGTGCCGCTCATCGCAGGTTATTGTCCACCGCGCAACTCTGCTCTGAAGACCTCACTGCTTGTTTTTTATAGCGTGGAGAAAGCCAGAGATTCATTCGAGTTTATTATTAACAGCCGTGCCGTTTTTCCAGTGGCTCCGCCCCTTTGCACACCTTGAGAAGGGAGGGCCACCTACTTAAGGCCCTGAAAACATGTATACACACAGCAAAATAAAAACTATATTTCTCTCTTCAGACGGTCACATGATAGCATCAACAATGGTGCGACTACTAAAATCTTTAGGGGAAACATAATACACTGAAAAAAATAAGAAGTAAAAATTTACTAAATTAAGTACATTTTTGCACTCTTTTTTTAAGTAAATTTCACACTTGTAAAATTAACAAAGTAAATAATTACATCTAACATGGCCTGTTTAAATTATGTTACGTAGTATTTACTTACTGATCTGATGTAATTAATTGAAACACGTGAGGAAAATAGCCAGAAATTGTACTCAAGTAAGAGCTGTACTTAAATACTTAATATTACTCAAGTAGAAGTAAAAAGTAGTCATCCAAAATATTACTCAAGTAAGAGTAAAACAGTATTCGGTTAAAAGATACTCAAATGGTAACTGTTTCAATCCTAATGTCCGATATATTTTACTTTTTTTTTAGAAATTATGTAAGCAACCAGACATAATTATAAAATAATTAATTAAAAATAATTATATTTTAATATATAATAATATTTCCAAAAAAATAAAATTAATAAAATAAAATAAATAAATAAAAATAAATATCTTTGCTAAATAGCAAATTAAGGAATAAGAAACACAAATTCCCTAATCTCACTTTTTCCACAACATAAAGCTTTTGAAATAAATCCCTATTGTAGGTAGCATATTTATGTTTGAACAGTGTAAACTATCTTCAGTGTAAGATATACTGTATATTCAAAGATTATTGCGCTCCAAATGGCTCAGCAGAAAGAAAATGACATTAAAACATGTGTTTAAGAAGGTTGTGGTCATGAGCGTTGCCAGGTGCCCTTAAAGTAAAGCGGCTACTGTTTTTTTGTTTGTTTGTTTTGTGGCTTGTCATAGATAAACGAGTAAAAAAAAAAAATAGCAAATGAATAAATGAGGAAAATTACTGCCATCCCCGATACAATAGTTTATCACTGATCTCTTAGGCTGATGGAAAGAAGATCTCACTATGAAGAATATCACAGAACACTAGCAGGGATTACTTTTCTGCTGAATGTTTCTGCAAATTTTGTCCAAACAACCTGAAAGCATTTTTTTTTTTAAATAGTTGAAATAATATGTACTGTAACAGTTTAAAGATGTCTAAATAATTTTATTAAGTAAGAGTCCAGCAGATGGGAACACAATGTTGATTACAACTAACAGGTGTTGTCAGTTAAGAGAAGATAAAAGATCATCGTTTCCCCAAGGAAAGAGAAAGAGAGAGAAGCGGACACTGAACTAAGGACACTGTTCCCTCCTCCTAAAAGATTGTGCTCTATTTCATGCTGAACAGCTGACAAGTAGCACATCAGGTATTGTTTTCTGAGTAAATATTAGTGCATTGACCTGCTGTTAGTCCCCGCCTTCTCCTTCCAAAAAGACAAAAATATACAGTACGTTTGAAAATGTCTTGACTGAGCTCAAAACTGCGTAACAACAGCAATAAGCACTAGATTTGTATACTGATGCACAAATTTATTTGCAGCCTATACAAAAGCTATTTAAATCAATGCTTGCCTGGTTTATACAGCTACTTGTCACATACCTGAATCAATACATTGAGTATAGGCGGCATCTTGAGCCTGGCAACACCTCCCTTAGCTTTCATAATCTCTAAGAGTTTTGACTTGTAGCCGTCTAGTTTGGACAAAAAAGGTTTGTTCAAGGAGAACACATTTAGAATTGAACTGGAATGTTAAACATCTTCAAGACTTAATTATATGAGTGAAATAAAAGTAAAGATGAAACAGAAAGCGCTTCTGGACCAGCGTTGTTTACATTTTGCTAAAAGGTCTATAATACCTACAATACCGTGAATAAAGCAGGCCACCTCTGCTGGAAATCTTTAGTTGGTGGAGTGAGGTTGACAAGTCTTCTGTATGAGAATGTTTTAGACATTTTCTCCGCACTGACTTTCTGATTGTCTTTCTTTTTTGAAAAACTTTTTTGAGTTCATCCATCATTTGCTCATTTTAAACTCTCAAGGGATTCCACATGTGGGTCTGGAGGAAGATGGTTTAGTTCGACCTTTTTTGTTTTCTTGACTTTTTTGCTAGGAACTCATCATTTGGCAGGGAGTTAACTTCAAGCCCATTGTGTATTTAAGACTCTGTTGCCAGCCATGCATTTCTGAATAAGACCCAGGTTCCTTCAGGCATGAGGACTTCTCTATAAAAGCCTCTACAATGGACAGAATTCGGAGATTTGTGTATGCTGTGTATTTAAATACAGATTCAGCAAGCTTTTGCATGATGTCAGATTTCACACCTTGATTTTGAAAGAGAGTACCATCTTCAAAAAATGCTTGATTTCCAACTTAAATAATTCTTTCCACATCAAAGGTAAACTGGGGAACTTCAAATCAAATCCGTCTGGCCACATTTTAAAGTGACCCTCAGGTGGTGGCAACATCACCGTGTCCCTAGAACTGTCTGAGGTTTGGGTATCTGTAGAACACTGTTCAAAATCTCTTTAAGGTGGTGTCAGAATGACAGATATCTCTTCTACTTAAATAACCTTAATTGAATCTTTGTCCTTAATGTCTTCAGCAGGGTTCCATGTACATGTTCCCAAATCAGTGTCCATGTACAGTACATGAGTCTGAAATGTCCATCCAACTGAAAACTTTGTTTTAAAACTGATAGAAGATCATCAACTGTGTTCGGAATTCCAGATGGAAGTAACAATTTTTGTATGTCATAGTCACCAAGTTTAACTTGTAGCGTAGCTGGGCAAGGTGAGGACATTGTTGATGTCTTTCACAAACTAAATCTAAAAAATTAAGAACGGGTATTAGCCTAGCTTTACTTTTCTCTTTGTCTTAAACATTCATATGCACACACACTTGCACACGTGTATTCTCTTTCATATGCATACATAATTATACCCTTTTGTCCAAAGTAGCTTACAAATGAGAGAGCATTTCACATTTTGTCCATAAGCTAACAAATAATTCGAGCTTGCA